>VDFB02000008.1:105481665-105601665 GCA_007258455.2 Sequoia sempervirens | reverse complement strand
AGGGAAGCCATTGTTAGAACCATAGAAGGAACCAACTATGATAATCCTATCTGGTTGAGTGACACCAAAAATTTTAGTCATGCACTTTCTCGGATTAATGATGTGAAGAGGAAGATGAAGATGGAGGCTGTGTACAATTACCTACCAACCATCTCACCAAAAAATTCTAAGTCATTATCGCTTTCTAGGGATATTCCTT
This sequence comes from Sequoia sempervirens, assembly GCA_007258455.2. NCBI lineage: Eukaryota > Viridiplantae > Streptophyta > Pinopsida > Cupressales > Cupressaceae > Sequoia > Sequoia sempervirens. Next base: position 105,601,466 of record VDFB02000008.1, on the reverse strand, counting down.
TAGAAGAAAGTGTTATTTTAACATTCATCTTTAGGTATCCTAAGGTTCTATCACTAGCAGAAGTAATAACAATTTCTTCGAGTAGAGTCCGAGGGATATGTACCAAGGACACCACTAGACAAGAAATGGTCTCATGAAAAAATGTCTATGAAAAGGGTAGACTACATTATTGATGAACACCATATTTACATTGCTTCTTGTAACTATGTATCGAATGATAAATATAAAGGTTATTATCCTTTTTGGGATAGGTACAAACATATGAGAGATGAATAGAAAGATAGGGAACAACAACTGTCTCAGTTTGTAGGTTATACTCCTTTAAGTTATGTGTCTGAGAGTGAATCCGAAGGATACTCTCCACTTGACTATCTAAATAGTCACTCCATGTAATTAAAAGGATATTAAAATCTTCAAGAAATGAATAAAATTATGTGTTTATCAAAAGAAGTGTGTGCTTAATCTTATGTGGAATTCTTGTGTACAAATGAATGTTTATTTTTATGTTTTCCATAAGATAATTGATAACATAATTTAGTCTAACATGGATACAAAATTTAGGTAGAAACCAATCACATAAGCATGGTGAGGGCATGAACTAGTCTAGGTGGAATTCAAGAGATTGGACAAGCACTACAACAAATTGTTGAAAATTGAGGTGTTTATGTAGCTTTTATCATTTCTAGAATGAAGATAGAAGGTTGTAGAAGAATTAGATAGGATATTAGAAGATACACAACATATACCATGGAGAAACCCTTTTAGAAAAAAAATCCACCAAGAATCAATGTATTATTTAATCTATGAAGTAGATTACAATAATTCCAATCCTTGCTTGAAAATGCTTCTTTTTCCTTCACCAAATATTCTTCACAACTTATAATAAAACTAATACAAACTCTCTTCAAATTGCTTGAGATAAATATACAATAATCAACCTTGTAAACTCCAAAGAGTTACAATTACAAAGTTCAAATCTTATCACCAAAAACCTATGCCTGTCTTTTGCAAGTAGAGTTCAACCATGAAGAACAATGTCAAATCATCTCCTTCATCCATTTGGGCATCCCAAACTGAAGTCATAACTCAACCTTTATTTCAAAGATATATTCAAAGCTTATCCTCAAAGGTTGCACCCAAGAATGGGCCCACTTAACTTAGCCTTCTGAAATATCTTTACATGCAAAAGCGTTAACTCCAAGAAGCCAACTTGGGTGCCAAAAGTGGGTCCAAGTCATTCTCTATTAACTAAAAGATATTTCTCCACCATTCATGCAAGAATGATCATCCCCTACTAATTGAAAGTACTCACCTGTTATCTGTCATGCAACTCATGTCATTAGTCATGCATTCCAAGTTAACTAAAGTCAACTAGCATTCAACTGAAACTAACTACATGCAATTGAAGATAACTAAACCATAACTGAACTAAATCGAGTTGAACTAAACTGAACTAAACTAAACTGAACTAAACTAAATTGATCTAATCTGAACTAAACTGAACTAAACTTCATGCATGTAAACTTCAATCCATTACATGCATTACAAAATTGTTATATTTTACTCCAAACAATTAACTTAACTCAAGGTGAGTGCCACCTTCCATGTGTGTGCCCCATGTACCCCTATTATTTAGGAACTCATATTGGATGCCCTCACATGCTCCTAACATTTAGAATTAATTACAAATTTCAATTAACATGATTATTTCATTCAATATTATTCTCTTTCTAATTCTAGTGTTTGTGAACGCTTTCCAAGGACTTAGGAGATACATGAAATAAATAATGTTTTGGATTGCAATTAAATGGCATCCTATTTCCAAAATTCTCCCACTTGAAATTATACATTGCAATTATTCTAAACAAGGAATCATTATTATAAATCAAGTATAGGACTCAAGGCCAATGGCCTTCTTGCACCAACTAATCAATCCATGCCAACTTCAAATGTAACCTGCATAATTATGAAGCTCCAAGCAAATGATTAAAACGAAGAGAACTTATCTATAGGAATTGGTTTCATAAGATAACCTACAACATTAATTAAAGTGTCAACTTTCTCAATTAATACCTTCCCACTCTCAACCATTTCTCGCACAAAGTGATACTGAATATCAACATGCTTAGTACAAGCATGATACATAGGATTTTTGGATAAACACATGGCACTCTTACTATCGTGCATGGAAGTTTAACTTACTTGCAATTAAAACCAATACCTTTCCCAAGTCTCTATAACTGAACTACCTCTTTGGAGGCATGTTAAACCACCGAGTGTGTTGAAATCACATTAAACCTAGGTGTAGGCTTCTCAGTCTTTACTGTTGAAAATAGCTTTTCTTACAGGTAACCATTTTAACATATATCTCTTACCATAAGAGAACTTAAGCTTCACCTATTTCTCCAAGTATCCATGAGGACTTGTAACCAACCAATCCATGCCAAACTCCAAATACAACACAACACTTTCATGAAGTAATCAAGAAAATGATTAATGTACCCAAGACATAAGAGAACTACACAAGATCAATGTCAAAGCTCCAATCTTGAACATAAACATGACATAGATGATCTAACCATCTCCTCCTAGGAGATCACATGCACCATAACATATATACATCCTAGTATCAAGAGAACATGCAATATACCAAACTCTAAACTAGTATCAAGAGTATAACATGACATAATAACAAATACACTCTAAACCAAGAAACCATATCTCCAATCACATGGAGATAACCTTACCAATTATGCATCCACATCACTTCCAACAACTCCCACTAAATTGTGGTACCGAGTCACACATGGCATCATGACTACCATCCTCTCTATGAAGATCACTCTGAAACATGAAGCAAAGAGTTATCACAAATAATATTAGCTAAAATAACCAATGCACCATTACTGTCATATGAGGATTCCTCTGTAGAAGAATCAAAGATCTCTTTCTTTTTCTTACAATCCTTCTTCACATGTCTCGATTTCCCACAGTTCCAAAACTTTACCTTACTCCATCCTTCTGAATTACCCTTCCCTTCCTTGTTTCCCTTAGGTTCCTTTTTCTCAGGCCTACCTTTTACAAACAAGGCATCTTGGATTTCCATTTTATACTTCCTCCTCATCTCCTCTAATAGGAGAGTAGGAATTATGCTAACTGACTTAGAATCAAATTAAAAGAATTCAAATGATTTGCAATAGAATCGCCATCTTTCATCTTTAAAGAATACAACTGTCTTTTTAGATACAACTTATTAGTAAGACTTTTAGTTTGATAAATATCACCTATTCTCTTCGACAACTTATATGCAATAGTTTCATCCGAAACATTCAAGAGAACAACATCAACAAGACATAATCTTACGGTCCCTCTTTCCTTCTTATCAAGCTTAGCCCAATCCTCATCTAACATTGTTGTAGGTGAATTTGTCTCATTACCAACAACTAACCACTAATCTCTCTCTTCAAGGAGATCCTCCATTTTTAATTTCCACATCTCACAATTAGATCCATTGAACCTTTTAATATCTAAATGAGAATTCATTGTAAAAAACTTATTTTCCAAAATCATCAATTACAAAAAATAGTAAAAGCTCCCACTATAGCCAAACAAACCTCCAATCTTTTAAGAGAAAGGCATCCCAATACTCCACCCAACCTCAGCTCTGATACCAAATGTTGAAAATTGAGGTGTTTATGTAGCTTAATACTTTGTAAAAAATTATGATTGCTGATCTAAATATGTATTCTTTGTGGGTGATTATCTGATTAATTCATTTTATCATTTGTAGAATGAATATAGAAGGTTGTAGAAGAATTAGATAGGATATTAGAAGATACACAACATATATCGTGGAGAAAACCTTTTGGGAAAAAAATCCACCAAGAATCAATGTATTATTTAATCTTTGAAGTAGATTCAATAATTCCAATCCTTGCTTGAGAATGCTTCTTTTTCCTTCACCAAATCTTCTTCACAACCTACAATAAAACTAATTCAAACTCTCTTCAACTTGCTTGAGATAAATATACAATAATCAACCTTGTAAACTCCAAAGAGTTACAATTACAAAGCTCAAAGCTTATCACCAAAAACCTATGCCTATCTCTTGCAAGTAGAGTTCAACCATGAAGAATAATGTCAAATAATCTCCTTCATCCATTTGGGCATCCCAAATTAAAGTCATAACTCAACCTTTATTCCAAAGACATCTTCAAATCTTATCCTCAAAGTTGGTGCCCAAGAATGGGTCCACTTAACTTAGCCTTCTGAAATATCTTAACATGTGCAAAAGTGTTAACTCCAAGAAGCCAACTTGGGTTCCTCAGGTGGGTCCAAGTCATTCTTTGTTAACTAAAACATATCTCTCCACCATTCATGCAAGAATGATCATCCCCTGTTAAATGAAAGTAGTCACTTATTATCTGTCATGCAACTCATGTCATTAGTCATGCATTCCAAGTTAACTAAAGTCAATTAGCATTCAATTGAAGCTAACTACATGCAATTGAAGATAACTGAACCATAGCTTAACTTAACTAAATCAAACTGAATTGAACTGAAATGAACTGAATTGAACCAATCTAAACTGAACTGAAGTAAATTTCATGCATGTAAACTTCAATCCCTAACTTCTAGGATCTTTACATGAATTACATAAGTGTTATCTTTTACTCCAAATAGTTAACTTAACTCAAGGTGAGTGCCACCTCCCATGTGTGTGCCCCATGTGCCCCTATTATTTAGGAAATCATATTGGATGCCCTCACATGCTCTTAACATTTAGAATTAATTACAAATGTCAATTAACATGATTATTTCATTCAATATTAATCTCTTTCTAATCCTAGTGTTTGTGAACACTTTCCAAGGACTTAGGAGATACATGAAATAAATAATGTTTAGGATTGCAATTAAATGCCATCCTAATTCCAACACAAATCCCTATGATTAGCTCCCTTTTTTGCTTCCACCCACTATTTTAATGTATTTTTCTCCAATTTTTTTAAAAAGTTGGCACTATTTACCAGGATGGTGCTATTTTGGCATTTTTTGCAATGATTAGAACAAGTAGGCACTAAATTAGGCACAAATTAGTGTCTAAATCAACACCTAAATTAGCACCCAAATTAGTGCCCATATTAGCACCTAAGTTAGTACCTAATTTAATGCCTAATTTAGCTCCTACTTTAGAGCCTGCTTTAGTGCCTAATTTACTACCTAATTGAGCGCCTAATTATTTTGATCTAGAAAGGATTAAGGGTTAGGGTTTAAGGGATTAAGGGTCAAAATATAAGGGATTTGGGGCTTAGGGGTTAGGTAGTTTAATGGTTAATAGATTAGGGATTATGGTTGATATTATGTAATCTCTATATAAACTTTGATAAAAAAATAATAAAGGTATGAGTGGAAAGGTGTACCAAAACTTTGCTGGTGTAACTTAATTTTGAGCTTATGAATGAAATATAACATCTTATTATCAAAGATTCTCCATGAACCTGTTATCATTCTATACTTTTCTTATGTTTTCCATACTTATTTCTTCTTATATTTGAATGAATATCAGTTATTGAGCCTCAATACTATGCTTATGTGAATTAATATGTTGATATAGTAAAGCATTTACTGTGGATATTTTTTAGTTATGTTGGAGCAAAAAATTCCTCCTTAAACATCCAATGGATTTCACTTTTCCATTCACATTTTACCCACACAAAATTCCATTACCATTGATTTTACATTGTGTCTAAACATGAAATGCAACAATTTGTGTGACAAGATCCATACTATTACCAACATTCCCTTTGTATGTACCCATTTATTCCTCTAGAAATTCATAAACAAAACTAATTTTTCCTTTACCGCAGTACCATAACATCAAAATAAAGGTAGTGCGGGTTGGCGGTTTCCAAGCTATGAAATAAGCCCTTACCGCCATACTGCCATGAGATTATATATCATACGTAGTGAAGTGGTACTCACCACCACCCCATGGGGGAAAATTGTAAGGCAATGTGGTAATGCGGAACATATTGCTATCCTGCATAAGGAGATTCAAAGGAGTGCGGTAAGGTAGTAAATAACAAAGAAATAAAGTTTACACTGCTATATGGATAGAAGGGTAAGAAACATATATGATAGAGCGGCATACACCATAACCCCACAACAAGAAGTCCTAAGCAGTGTGGTATAGTGGTAAGCATTGGAAAAAAAGTGGACACCACAGTATCATGTGAGGAGGATAATCTGACTGTGGTATGGTGGTATATACACCATTGTCTTGCAAAAACACAAAATGAGAAGAAAAAGTATATGAAAAAGCATAAGAATCGACACCACCATGATATTGCAAAAAATATAATAAGTGGTAGAGGTAGTATGATGTGGTTTGTTGTGGCATCATTATAGACTACGACAGTAAACACATGGATCACGTCAGCCACCTTGATGCACGAATCCAACAGTGCATAGTCAAATTTGAGGATATGGGATTATTACAAAACATTTGGCAACAAGTTGGCATTAATACCAAAGTGACTAAATACTAAGCCATTAAAAGTGAGTGAATTTGTTTGAAATTGTGATCAGTTGTGATACATTGTCATGGAAGGAGCTGGGATACCAGGAGAAAGAAGCCCTGCAAGCATTAAATACCCAGGTAAGTGCACAACTAGCTCACTAAAGAAGTTCTATTGGAGTATAAATTTTGTAGAAATCTATCATTTTGAAGTCCTAGAGGTTTAAATCATGCTTCCCAAAAGGAAACAATCAGAGGAAAAAGAGAGTAAAGCTAAAATTAAAGATGAAGAACCTAAGGTAAAAGAGAGACCACTGTACCAGTCTATACTAGATATAATTCTAGGGTCCACCAAAGAGGGAAATAAGAAATTACTCATAGACATGCACAGGGTTGTAGTGACGCTCTCATTCCCAAATCTGGGTGGGACTTATTTTGGTATTTCTATAGTAGGAGAAATGAGAAGATTCCAGTGTCAAACCCTTGGATGTTGGATTTAGCAAGATTGATTGTCCCTAATGTATTTATTGATGTCAATTTTATCAAATTATTAGCTAAACACTATCATTTTGCTACTAGAACTATAAGGTTTCAAAATGATGTGGTACTAGTTGGGGTAACTAGGGTAGCTATCATTGAGTGCTTTGGATTGAATAAGCAGACCTTGACTAAGGTAGACTTGAATAAAAGTGAGGAATATTATAATAGATTGAGGAAAACTTACATAAGTGATGAATTTAACTTGTATATGAAAAGGGGAATTAACAATAGAACAATTCCTACCTCTTCCTCCACCACTAAGCCAATCACTGTGGCTAATTTTCAATACTACTTTGTGAATATATAATTTTCCTTGTGCCAAGTATTAGGAATGGATGCCCAAGATAATATGCTTGTAAATTTAATGATGATGGCCATGATGATTCAAAATATAGAAACTAACATAGAATATGACTTTTCCTCATACCTTGAGCGGGCATTGGATGATGAATTCTCACAAGTCATAGAGGATAGAGCACCAATTACATTTAGGCACTATTCCCTACTATGTCACTTGATATTATATCATAATAGAGACAAATGAGCTAAGCGAATGGACCTAGCTAGAGTTGATGAGCAGGGGAATCCAACACCTGTGCAAAAATGGTCTTATATTTGGGATACCTGGTGTAAGAACTCTAGTTTCAATATATTCTATGAATATTTTGTATAGAAAATCCTAGGGGTCCTTGGTTATTCAATACCAAGACTGCCAAGAAAAATTCTACAACTATTAAGACCTCTAGCCTTAAGACCAGAACAAGGCCACATACATAATTTTGGTGATTGGTTCTTCCTCCCTAAAGTGATAATGATAAGATTTTATGGATGTCCTACTACTCCACACATATTTCGCAAATTTGTGCCTTTCAAGCTAGCATTTCTAGAGTTCATGTGGAAAATAATGTGGATGGAGAAAGATATAATGCACAAGCAGAAGAAAGGTACATTCCTTGTAAAGCCCGTCATGCAAACCCCAGAGAACACACACATAGCAAATAATTTTTTTTTTTTAAATAATTAAATTAAACATGTAATACATTTAACCATAACCACATAGCATAGTACATAACATTAACACACTTAGTTCTCTGGGGCACGCGAGGTTACATCACAACAACTACACGGAAATACAGATTACAATTACAACATAACCATTTACTTTATAATAACCATAAACAATGATACATCCCATAACCATGATGCGAGCATAATAAACATCACATAATTACATCCATGATACATCTCTTAATAGAGTTACAAATGATCCTAACTATTACATCATTGTTTTAATATTACATTACAATCTCTGATAAATGAATTACATTGAATTTCCCAACATGGGGATTGATACAAGAACAAAGGAATCTGAAATATGAAATACAAGTGTATACTGGTACAACTCCACTGCGGAATGCTAAGAGGACAAGATGCTGATGGGGAACCCAACGGGTGCGGAGCATGTTCCACCCAACCATGTGAATTACAAGTAACTCACCCCCCGTGCTCAGAGGTGACAAGGAAGAGAACCCGACCATGAATGTCAAACCGACTCAACAACAACATGGCACAAAACAAGAACAACTCAAGCATACAATAAACAACCATCAACGTTCACAAATCACATAACAAGTTAAAACTAAGAAACTCATCACAATAACACGAAGCACCACCAATTAGCAATCATGAAACAATTTCACAAGAATCAAAGCATCATAAAGATATAATATCCAGAAGAACCGCAACATCCAAAATACATTACCAACAAATCTGAAACCATACAAAGAACATGATTCCATATAAATCTAAAACAACCATTCAGTACACAATTCCATAGGCAACAAGAAACAAGTCAGACGGGTGACAAGTGGGGAGGGTCATCACATAGCTCTCATGGGATCCCCTGGCACTTCCTCCAACTGAGGCGCCGACACCCATCTATGGATCCCCTAGCCCTAAAATCAGAAACAACATAAAGATTACAATATCCAGAAGCGACAAGAAACAAGAACAGGGGTGTCTAGTGGAGAGTGTCATCGCATAGCTCTCATGGGATCCCCTGGCCCTTCCTCCAACTGAGGTGCCAACACCCATCTATGGATCTCCTGGCCCTTCCTCATAACTGAGGCACCGGCACCATAGGGTAGCTAATGCAGAGCCAATAATCTCTCATGAAGACGAGACTATGACTTTGCCGACCACAACCTTCTCAGTCTATCACTAGTCTATGGTAGCCCTAGTGCATAGCCGAGGCATCCAATGTTTTATTATCTTGTGTTTTTAAAACTACCCAACCCCCTACATTCTATTGTTTAGGTTATCACTTGTTTAACTACTCTTTCGTGGGTTATCCTGAGCCCTTCCTCATCCTGAGGCGTCGGCGCCCACGAAGAGCCACTCTCCCTCCTATGACCCCTAACATATCTCAAAACTAGGCGAGGGTTGTACTATCACAAATAAAACATATAACTCAAAACATAATCAAGCGAGGAAAATCCATCTCGCGCTAGCTCATAATCAAAATGCCAATACCCACGTACAACCCTTCCAAAAGTAATTCTAATAAATTTCCAATTCCAAGAGCACAACCACACGGAATAACATTCACAGATTAAAAGACACGCCTCTGGAACTAGGGTTCTCAAAAAACAACAACTAAATCACAAATACACAAGGTTCCCACACCGCAACCAGAATAAAGGAACACCATAATCAAAATGCACAAGAAAAACCGACAATCCATAGGATTTCACAAATTAACAATAACACAATCCACATTTCATCAAGACAAATAATCCACTTTCATCTATTACTTGCACTCAGTTTCCACAACCAAATTTACCATAAATATTTTATAATAAAATACTTTTACCCTGTTATTTAATTTTATTTCAAATAATTCACACCATCTAATATTCCTTTTAAAATAAAACAAATAATTATAATGGAGTAAAACAATATATATATATTAAAATGTCTAAACCTATATATAGCCACTCTGAATAAATGAAATAACAATTCATGCGAGTTCACATTTATATTTAAAATTATTTATAACAAATTAAATTTTATTATACTAAATATCATTAATATTCCATTTATAAAGAAAATTACATTTCTTTATTTAATAATATTATATATATATTTAAATATAAATATAATTATAAAAACAAACGAAAATAATAAAATAAATAAATATAAATAAATAAATATATTTATTTATTTATACATAAATATACATATATCTATTTATATATATTAATGTAAAAAAAATGAATTCAAAAATAAATAAAGGCAGGCCAAGTGGGGACTGCCGCGCAGTCCCCACGGGCTGCTGTACGCAGCAGCCCTTACGGACTGCTGCGCACAGCAGTCTGTGTCACAGTGGGGGCGCGGGGTGGGTACAGGCTGCCATGCCCTCCCCAAACCCCTACAAAAACTTTTATTTAATTCCTTTTTTTTAACAAGAATTTCTCCAATGAAAATAACATTTAATTTTTATTTTTTTATTTTTATTAAAAATAAAATTTCGTTTCTCAATATTTAATAACATTTATTTAAACGAAATAAATAAATTCCAAATGCAATACAGCCGACCATGTACTGGTTCGGCTCGAACCCCAAAATATCACCTAAATTAAAAATTTCTTTCAAGATGACAGAGAAAATAAAACAAAATAAAATTGATAAATCAATACATACAGATTTATAATTCAAACTAAAATTATATATGTGTATAAATATTCATATATAGATATATATATATTTTTTTTACACAAAAATTAGTTCAGTCACAGGACGAGTTCTCATTCGAATTTTAAGCACAGTATTATATATATATATTCATATATTTAAATAAAAGAGAGTATAAAGTCAAACTTTATTCATTTTCAAAGGATCAATCATAGACAAATTGAGGATTTCTATCAGATGAAATTTGTTATCAAATGTTTCTTCAAAGAGTTTTTCACAGACATGCTATTTATCTAATTTTCAGAAACAAAATTCTTTTACAAGCAAGATTGACTCTAACACACATTTGTATTCTTTTTCTTACAGATTTAAAACAAACAAAGAAGAAAGAGGGTGGAACCTGGAGTCCTGCGCTCTCGAAAATCTGATGTTGACTGCCTGAATCCGATGACCTCTACCAAAGCTCCTCGTTTCGGCTTCAAAATCTCCTCTACAAAATTTTGCGCTACACCAGTAACCGATTCTCCCTCCCTTTCAAGAACTCTCCTCAAAATAAAATAAAAGAATCCAATATCCTTTTCTAAAATTTCAGAATACCAAGCCAAAGTCTTATTCAACTTCTGTAACAATACTCCTCTCTCTCTACAAAACCTCTGTGTGTCTCCAACTTACAAAATTCCTAATTAAATAAAAGATATTCTCAATTTCTTCTAAAAGCTCACAAAAATCCACAATAAAAGAAAAAAATTCTTTAAAAGCAAACTTTTTAATTAGAACAGTATTCTTATTCGTCTTCACAACTTTTTTCATTCTTTTATTTGTTTTATTGTTTTAATTTCTATTTTTACCACTTTACTTGCACATCACATTATCTATTTAATTTAAATAATTTATTCTTATAATTATCCTCCACCAGATAATTGATTAAAATAATTAAAATACCTTTAATATTTAATTATCATTTAATCGAAACACATGACTTTATAAAAATTAAATAAAACATTTAAATATTTTCATACAAATAAATCAACATTAAAATAGACAATTATTATCCACATTCAATTAACTAAATCGCAACCTATAAAATACTCACATTAATAAAATATGACATATACAACACAAACCACAATGATGACAATTACAGAAATGCGCAATACCAATCAAGCGAGACGATCTGACATCATGGGACGGGAGGACTTCATCGTCACCTCTGTTTCAACATTTAACCGTTGGGTTATTGGTGCTCGCCCTGTCCTGCCGAAGCAGGTGGAATCGAGACTTGTACCTACAATACCTGCATACAGATGAAGTTGTGTACATGTGCATACATATATATATAAAATCAAAGCATTAAATTAAAGCACTGCATTGTGAGAAGGAATCACAACATAACAGGGCACTCACAAACGAGTGATGCTATGTTGTCCTTCATCACACCTATTCTAACAATTATACTATAACCAATCAATTAATATTTCTAACTAACAATCATCACATAACATAATTCATTAAATCATTGCATCATAATATAATTCTGAAAATCAACTAACATCTAACCAACCACAATGTCATATGCAATAATCAAATCCTCAAGTGTATAAACATAATCACCAACAGTCTACTAATGGAATAACAACATCATCAAATGTCTAACTATCCAACTCACACAATAACAGTACCATCATAGCCACAAGTAGCAAACAAACGCATAGAAAAATAATAAATCCAACAAGTAAGAGGAGGGGTACTACATCCTCCCCCCCATAAAATCGGCTTACTCCCGGAAGCCGGTAAACAAAAGGAAATAAGATTCCCAAATACAGGAGGCATCCTCACACCCAAGATGGTGAAATAATCACCATTAGAAACTAGAATCAAGTATTAGTAACAATTAATAATACAAGTATTAGTAACATGGGGGTATTACATTCCTACCCAACTTAACCAAATGTGAAGATTGTATTGTAGGTTTGGACACTTGGAAGAATTGTAGTATTATTTGAAGGAAAGATATTCATTGAGTTCTGGGAAAGAGAGGGTTTTTGATCCTGAAAACCATATGAATAACATAAGGCATAATCTTCTCACCAAGTCAACTGTTGCACACCAATTTGACTATGAATAAGATGTGATAAGGAACTACCTCACTTATCAAGAGGTGTTCGGTAGAAGGAAAAAATGGGCATACATGAGGAAATTTGAAGAAGAGAGGAAGCAAAAGCATAAATATTTTCTTGGGTATTTTGTTGAGGAGAAAGACCCCATCAAGAGAATTGATCTAATAATTGGTAAATTTTAAGAATTCTATAAAAAAAGGGAGGAATATATCCAAGAACATGGTGGTAGCACTACTGTAGAGCACACCCAAGGTGAAACCTCATAATCTCCTATGAAACAATTACCTCCTAAGAGACAAAAAATAGAAAACATTGAGTCATTAGTCTCATATGAAGAAAGTGAAGAGGAGGGAAACACTAAAGAAGTGGCCACTATGTTGTAGTCACTAAAATAAGATGTTGAGGTTGATCAACCAATTTGTGAAACTAGGGCTCATTAGCATCAAAAAAGGATGGATGATACAAAAAAGGCGAGTTCAAAGATTCATGAAGATGAAAGAGAGATTGCAACCAAGAGGTTCAATGAGGATGACAAATTCATTAAGACTCCAGAGTTTAAATATTTTTGGACAAAGATGAAGATAAAATAATTTAGAAGAGAATAGAGATAAGTGAAGTGGGATTTGATGAATCTCAAAAGAACCAAAAGGTGGTATAGACTTTCCAAGAGTTAAAAATTGACCATATTGACATCAGCCCTCAGAAAGCCAGAGAAATGATTTTGAAAAGCAACGTGCTCATCTTCCTAGGTTTAGAATTGAGAAAAATGTTCCTTCTTGACCAAGTAAGAGCTCAAGAAGATCCAATGATGGTTGTAGATTTTGATTCTAATGAGGGAGTAAGTGGAACAGGGTATAACCCAAAGATTGAAACCCTTGCAATATGGATCAAGCAAAAGAACACATATAAACCAAAATTACTGGATGCAATATAGGGAATGAAAGGTGCTACTATTGTAAGAACAATATAGGACACCACCACTATGGAGGCAACCATAATGACCATGCATTCAGCCATGTTCACCCGTGCAATTGTTAAAGGAATGTAAGATAGATTGAAGGAATATGAGAAGGAACAAAGGTTCCTAAATGATAAGGTAAATAAATTGTTTATAGAAAATGTCAAACTAAAGGAGTAGTTGAAAGGAGTGAGGACATCATAGAGCAGGGAGATGGTATTATACAAGCCTCCTAGTACTCCATTGGAAGTTGCACAAAGCATTTCTACTGAACAGATGAAGGCCCCTGAGAAGGAGGTGGAAGAAGTACAAGAAGCCAGTACTAAAACATAGGATGAAGCGAAGAAATAAGTCTGTAAAGTTATAGAAAAAATCCTTGAGTATAGGATAAAGTTGGCTATTGATAAACTAGAGAGTGTGCATGATAGTTTTCAATCACTTCAATAGGAAATTGATCAAATAAAAACCTATATTCTTGTATTGGATCCCCTGTTCAAAAGGTGGCAGACAATTAACCATACTCTATCTAAGTTATGTAGAGTTCTACAAAGGAGTCTTGATGCTCCTACAACATTAAAACCAATTGAGCAAATAGTGAAGATGATTGTTGATGAATTTTAGTATATACAAGGGGAAGATATGAGGATTGTTACATGAATGGATTGATTCCATACCTTAAAATAATGGTATACACCAAAAATTGTGAAAGATGATGGTCAAGTGAAAGACTTGGATGAGTGGAAGAGGGAATTTGGTCAAGTTATTCATAAGTGTATAACCCATATATAGGAGGATGGTGAGACCAGTCTTCACACGCTCAATTTGATCATGGATGGATTAATTGTTCTTGATGATAGATATATGAAGTTTGTCAATGATACAAAGGCATTACTAGATAGTCGATTGAAGAATCATATAGCAAACATACCAAAGATCCAGGAATATCAATAGCCAAAATATTTTATAGTGTATCAATGGGAAGAAAAGTATTTGGCTTTAGATGAGTAGGTCACTAAGGCAAGGTCATCTGTATTTCTATCATGGAGAGGAAAGATTTTCCAGATTGATGATCATGAGCTTTCTACATTGATTAAAGGAAACAAACGTCTAAATGTATTAAGCCTTGTTATTTATTTGATTATGCTAATTAAATAATTGTTAGTAAAATGAGTAGTTTTGAAAGGTTGTCTCTTTTTGTAAAAGGCATGTAGCTCGTTGCTTCCTATATAAATAGGAAACCAAGGCCAATTTTGGGATCATAATATCATATTCCATTGCATCACCATCATAGTAGGCATTAGTAAGAAGATAGATTGCACATTCCACCCATCCATATCATACCAAAGACTTCTGCTATAAATGTATATATTTTGAAGCAATATAATGGAGAAGATTTCTCATAATTGGTGATCTATTTTAGTGTTCAATTGTTGTGTTAATTTTCATGCTTATCTATTACTGTGATATCTCCAAAGTGGTTTCTTCAAGTTATTTAAATTCATAAAATTTATTAGGACACATTTATTGTTGTGTGATTTCTTTGATTAGGTTTTGGTGAGAGAAAATTAAAATCCTTTTAGTTAATTCATTTTAATTGGTTCCCTTAGGGATTAAAATCCTTTTAAAGTAATTAATCAGATTGGTTTCCCTTAAAATAAGAATTAAACATCCTTTCATAGCATCATAGTAATTTGAGGGAATAACACTGGGTTCATTAAACAAGAGTGTTGTAATAGACAAACCTACACGTTTGTACAAGGTGTAAACATTCTAGAGTGTCCAACAATTAGAGTTAATCTGAATATTAGGTTTACCTATCATACACATCTATCTCCATTTCCATCATTCATCCATCAACTCCATTCACCCAATAGATTAGGCACTATTCCGTTTTAAAAAATTTAATATAAATTCAATTCACATTCTTGATAATTCAAACACTCTCACTAGGTATTAGTTATCAAGCTTTGTGTCTACTTCACCCCCATGTTCCATCATGAGTAGATTTCCTAAAGTAGGATCCGTCTTAAACTCTTGAATCTACCTTATCATTCAAGTACACTCACCTAGGTCTAGCAGAGCCTGAAGAGTAGGAGGTGATTAATATTGTTTTCCTCGTTTGTTGGTCAAAAGTGTATTAAGAGACTGGCACCCTCTTAAGGCTCAAAACCTGCACTTTTGAGACCTAACAAGTTACATGTTCAAAATTATGTTCAACATAAAAATGGAAACCATTCAAAAATAATAAAGTTAACAAAGTTTCTTATTTTAATTATTTTGATTTACGTACGTTAATATTTTATTAACTTTTGTGTCTTCATGAACATATGTTGATACAAAATGAATAGAAGAAGCATCCAAGTAATCCTATTTTTTTCTACCAACAATTCATACCAAAGACTGAACAATTTAAGGATATTGCAATAGGTAATTTGTATTGACACAAATAATATTACTGAAGCATTTCAAAGTTTAGGCCATAAGAATCATCCTTTTTTAAACATGGATTGCAAATAATTCTAAAAATTTAGAAGTCTTGGTCATTAACATTATTGTCTGATACAATTTCATCTAGTGTATCATTGTCAATGTTCATATGTTGTTTCAAGTATTTAATAGATCATCATCCTCATCTTGACCTGCTTGATCTTCATCATCATTGAAATTTGACTGTAGACCATCTATATTGTTACCAAATGTATTTGGATCATCATTTTCTATACCATCCATATTGTTGTCTTCCATAACATCATCTAACTCTAGATTGTTTTCTTCTTGTGCCTAAACATAACCACCTTCAACATCATCATGGATGCCAATTTATTTGATGTTCTCTAATCCCTCTCTCTCATTATGTTGGCCATCATTGTTTTGCTCAGTATTCACTAATGCATCGCCAAATACATGCCTTGATCTTGGATCATAATGTATGGAAAATATCCATTTTGGGTCCAAAATATCTTCATAGAAAAATACCTATGCATGAATGACATACATATATTAGATGTATGTTAGAACAATTTTAATGATTAATAAACACATGTATATATTCACAATAAACTATGAATTAATAGATTAATGATCACTACCACTTCTTGTTTGAGTTAAAGAAATACTTGCTCACAATGAATTGGTAGAACATAAGGTTCCTTATCCTATGGTAGGAACCATGAGGAATATATAGAAAACAATCCACTATGGGTATCACGTCTTCATGTCCTCTCAAATGCTTCATACCATCTACACTTAAAAATACAACATTTAAAAGAGCGATAATCCAACTCAATAATTTATTGTATTTTTCCAACATATTGTAGATTCCCTTCAATTATATTCTTATCTTTTGGGCTTGAATGATTGGATTGCTTGTAGTCAACCACAATCCACAATCGAAGGATCGTCTCTTTATATCTACAATTTCTACACGACAATGTCGACCATATACCCACATTACTGGATATTTCCTCGCAACTGAATGGCCATTTATTTTAGTGAAAAAAAATATAATGGTGAATATTAAAATAGTTAATAGTGTCAAAACTGTAAGGAAACAACATTTTGTAAAATTCCAACTGCACCTTTATTTCACATCCTCTAGACATGTCGATTTCATCTTCTATTATGTTTGAATCTATACCTGCACCTTCTATTTGATTTTGAATTTGTTTAGTAATCCATTCTAGTGTGTAATCTTTGCCCCATTCCCTAAGAAGATCAGTGGGAAGTGGAGTATTCCTTGGGTTCAATCTCTTAAACTGTCTCCTTGCTTCTAACACTTCTCTCTTTTTATCATATAGATCAATCCATTTGTTCATAAAGTCCATGTGGCATAGAATGAACTTGTCGAGTATAGCACTTTCCTCTACACCTATTACATGTAAACATGTTTATTTGAAACTCCAAATCTCATGTTGTTAATTTGACAAATAAATTACAAATTAAATTAATGATTGCAAGAAAAACAACCACAATGATAATTAATTTACTTAATAATTTCTATTTGAACACCATTAGATTGTGGTTTTTCTCCATCAATAATATCTGATGCTCATTCTTCATGCTAGAAGCATGGCCCATCTTCAAAATCCTTACCAAGAATTCAGACAGGAAGAAAAATGCTTCATTCAATACATACCCTTCAGCCATGCAACCCTTTGTATGTGACTTTTTTCAGACATATCTTTTTAGATTTTTCATATACCTCTCAAAGAGAAACATCCACCTCGTTGATACGACACACGCCAATTCAATGTCATTGACTAGGTATATAAGTAAATGGATTTGTAGGTCCATGAAACTTGTAGGGAGCTCCTTCTCAAATACACATACAATTTCTGCAATTTCCTTTTTTCATTTTGGCACTTCACATTTGTGGATCTCCTTGGAGGTCACCCACCTAATATAAGAATAGTAAATTAGTATGAACCTTTAGTCAAAAATTAAAATGCAATATAATATCTCTATGTCTCTCACACATGAATATTTCATATAACCACATACCTTGTAAATGTTGACAATTAACTTATGGAATTCCTTAAGTTAACTATAAGACATGAATCCCCCCTAATCGCCAATGGCATGATATGCTATCAAACACATTTATGAAAAGGTCATTAGTAATTTTTTCTCACACAACAAAATATCAAAATATATTTAGTACTTAATCAATGTTACTAGTCAATGTTAAATGATGATATATAATACCTTCATAAAATTATGAAAATCATGCGTTTTAAATCCTGTGATATGTCCATCAATAGTAAAAGCTTTAGCCAATGATGACCCATAGCCAGTAGGTGTCTTTATTGAATGGATGACATTTTTTAGTTGGTCTAGCTCTTTTTTTTTCAAAATTCATGGAGCTTCTGCATATGTTTCATTTTCCCTGTCTGGCTACAAATGTTTTCTATCAATTTTGGTATACGAAAGAGCAATATCTCTCCTTGAAGACAAGGTGTCCTTCTCTTTTCCTGATATATGTTGAAATATAGAATCTGGAACATTTTTTAAGATGTGCATAGGATCTAATAGGTGAGATATTAATAGATCCTTCCAGTAAGGGAGCTCATAAAATATGGATTTCCTTTTCATTCCTTCTGGCATATTAACTACAACTTGTTTTGGTTCTTCAATTGAATCAACCCAATCCAAAAAATCCTCCCAAGATTTCAATTTAGCATTTTCATACTTCTTAAGCCTATCACCTAGACCCATAATAATGGGAGGGCCTCTATTTTCAACTTTTCCATCAAATTGATTCTTCAAGCGATTTCTAAACTTATGATCTAGTGGTAGAAAAACCCTGTTGTTTGAGTAAATAAATTTAGGAAAATATTTAGAATACCACCCTTGAAATTGTCTACACATCTTGGAAATGAAAATATCCCCTTTGTTTGAAGCCTTGAAATTCAATAAGTAATGTTAATAACATCAAAAAAATAGTATAAAACTAAGTATGAAAGTTGGGATTAAAATAAATTATGAGTGTAAATATGTAAATAATTTATCTTACCAAAACAAGCACCAAGTCCTGGGAAATCATGAATAGTCTAACATAGCACACCATACAACATGAAGGACCTATTTAATGGAGTACATGATATTTCATACATTCTTATGCCTTTCCATAGCAGTTGCATCTCATCAATAAAAGGCACAAGATAAACATCCATGTTTTTAACTTGATGTTTTCCTAGAACAATGAGAGTCAGCATAAGGTGCTCCTTTCTAACACTCATCCATGGGGGAATATTATATAATATCAATCCGATTGGCCAAACACTATAATTTGAGCTTAGGAAAGAGAATTTGCACACTCCATCAATTTCAAGACCAAACCTAATACTATGGGGTTCATCTTTGAATTTTCTTGGCCATTTTTCCTCTATGTGTTTCATTGCTTTGGAGTCATTTGGAATTCACATGAATCCATCTTTACTCCCATTCTTTGCATTCCAGTCCATCAGTTGTGCAAGTGACTTGCAACAAAACATTCGTTGAAGTCTAGGTATAATTGGCATGTGACGTAAAACCTTCTTTGGAATTGTAGGACCTTGTACATCTGTATAATATCTCCTCTTTGCATACAAGGCATTCTACCTTGTTTTGATATTCATCTATATATAAAATGCAATCATTTTTACATGAATGAATTTTCTTATATTCAATCCCCAACTCAACCAACAACAAACGCACCTCTCTACAAGTTGATGGCAACACATTCTCTTCAGGGAACATTTTAGTTTTTAGTGCCCTGTAAGATTGTAAGAGATTAAATCAATTGAATGTTTGACTTCTGATGAACATGTTTGATATGTCAATATATACTAGGACTATTTATATACAATAATATGGTTTTAAAACCCCCTTAAAGAAATATAAATAAAGTTGAAAAATGTTTACAAATTATGTACACCAATTGAAAATGCAAAGTAAGAAATAGATTTCAACTCACTTCAGTAGGGTAGTGAATCCTTTGTCTAACCAACCAAATAGTGACTTGATTTCTAATAATATTAATTCCCATGCCAGTTTTGAGGTTCTACTTGCACCTAATTTGAACATGATTGTCTTTGCTACTTTCTTAATGGAGTCTTTCAGGTTGTTATCATCAACATTACGTTGGTGGAAATTACCCCTGTTATCATCGTTACTATCAACCATATGATCATTATTGTCATCATTTTTTCCATCCCCAAAGAAACCTATAATCATTTCATTCAATCCTTCTTCATGCACTGCATTTTCACTATCATGATCATCATCATTAAGGCTAGGTGGCATGCCATTAGTGTTTGCGGATCTCATCAACTCTTCAAAATTTTCAGCTGGTAGTATTCTCTTCAATGTTGCTCTTTTCACCCTGGTATTGTTTAAAGGATGGTTTAAATCATCCCATCCAAATATTAATAACCCTATTGGATCTTAGGTATTAGTATGTGTTTCATCAACATCTTGTACCTATCAACAAATGCACACATTATTTAATGTTTGGCAACAATTGGATAAATCATAAATGTATCAATTTCAAAAAAATATAATAAAATATGGCTTAAAAAATAAAAATAAAAATTGTATGAACATATATACATCAATTGAATAATGGAACATTATTTTATAGACTACCTTTTTTATACAATAATTTAAATAAAACACAATTTTGACAACATAGTTTATTAAACATTAGTCCACACTCACTTATTATTCTTTGGTTTTCTTCCCTTAAGAACATCCTTAGGGACACCTTGTTCTTCCCTTTTCTTTCTCGTAGGAGTGTATTTTAAGAAGGGGTAATCAATCAATAACTCATCCCAAATGGTAAGGTTCATAATAGCCTCAACCATTATCAATCTATCAACCTCTCTTTCCATATCTCCATCTTTATCATTTATAACCTCAACAAATTGACAATTCTGTCTTACAGTAGGTTCCCTTCCCTTACTACTATTTATAAATCCTATAATATTTTTGTGTGCACACACATCCATCTATATACATAAGATGACCTCTATTCATTTCTTTTCCACTATCCAATTAGAGACAATGTGTATACATATTCAAATTTAGACCATATGTTGACATGGTAGGGTCATATTTTGCTAGCCTTCTCTATTCACCACTATAATATGATAGACAATAATATGGCATTAATTTCCTAGTGGTTTATTCTGAATTGTTTCTATGTTTAGATCCCACATGTACATTTTGGACAATAAATATGCTTAGATTTTCTCCATGAATATTGGAGGGTCGTATCATGTAGCTATATCCCCAGAATTGAAACACCTCATACACTCTAGATAGTTGTTGATCACTAGGCCAAGCACAATATAGTCAACAATCAAATGTCTCTTTGTAAATTGATCTCAAACTTAGGGGAAATTCATCATCTCCATCACATTCATTCTCATAGGGTATGTTGTCCACCTTCCCCTTGTCTTTAAGAAAATTATGCATCTTTAAACTAGTTCTTGTTCTGTTACTTGTTTTCATCAATTCCTCATCTTCCGAGTTGGTATATTGGCACACATTTTTGTTAGATGTATCATTTGATAAATGATCATTTCCCTCTAGGCTGGAAGTTGGTGATCCAAGAAAATTTAAACCAAGAACTTTATCCTGCAAGTATCCATTAAGAAAAAAATTAGTTATTTAAATAATATAAAAAAATGTTTAAATGAAGTATACATGTTATTTATATCAAATTAGAAAATTCCTTACCATAATTCGTATTGGATTTGAATCAATTGTAGGAGGCATACTACCAACTGGAAGGTCATCATATATGTAATGTATTTTTACAATCACTCATTTGAATCATTTCTTTCCACAACATACAAAACAAAAACAACCATTTTCTAAAAGTTTTCATCCCATGTACTATAGTCCTGACCAACCTCTTGTTCAGTGCAATCATTTATTGTGTCTATAGGATCCATTGTCATATCCTCTTCCATCCACTATCCTCTACATGATTTAGTAGTTTTAGGTCCATGTCCACGTACATATCTTATTCTTTTTCTAGTTGAACGCTCAGGCTCTATATTTGCTCCAATCTTCATTTAAAATAATCAACAACATGCATTAATTTATGTCAAGATTGGATAATACATTATAAACTTCAATAATACTATGAAAAAAGATGGATGTATCACAAAATTCCATCAAATAATTTTTTCCTAAGTTAAGTCAAAATTTGAGTACCTGATGTCTTGCTTTATCCGTTGAGTCCTCATTTGATAAGACATGATCTATTGCCATGGCCTCATCTATCCCCTATAATACACAACATAGTAAATAATGTTTAGTACACCAATTATATCATTTCAATGAATATGATATCCAACAAAAAACTTCACTTTAGTCATATATTTGACATATTGATATCATGTTTTGGCCATCCTAATTTTCAAACTTTTCCCTTGATCATAGAATCACATTTAATCACCATTCCTGTGCATTATCAACCAATAAGTTTGACCTCAAAGACCTCATCTAGACAAAAAATAACTTTATCTCCTCTATGTTGTAGCATTTGTGAATTCATTAACACCTTCCTCCTTTGGTTGAGGTTGCTTTCTCTTCTTACCTCTATCATATTTGCAGATTCCATTGTCATATCTATTTCCACCAACTTTCCTCTCTGTGATTTAGTAGTTCTACACCATCCACGTTCTCTCTACATGGCCTCCTCTGGATCCTATAATACACAACAATGACAATAGTAACATAACAGTTGTGCACCAAGAGAATATTTTTGAAATTATCTTGTTAATATGCTCACTTTTCATTAAGATGCACTATGAAAAACAAAATAGGACATTGCAACATTTTTCTCTTCACAAAAAGTTTACACACATAATCTTAACAACTAGAGGTCAAATCTTATGATTAAAATATGACTACAAATTCACATCAAAAAGACATTTATTTACAAGTTGACTACAAATAAAACCTATTACTAATAATTTTAGTTGAACATCCCTTCCATGGTCCCTTGTTATCCTAGATAAAATAAAACCTATTACTAATAATTTTAGTTGGTTCTCTACCTTACAATTCTTCCATAAATTCATTAAAATTGTAGATATTTTCTCTTTGAAAACTAGAGATTGGATTCCTTATTCTTGATTAAAACCTACTTTACATTGGATAGTGTGAGAATATTTATCTTAGATAACATCTGAAACTTTAATTCTTGATTTTTTATTTTTCATGATTGGTGTTTATCCTCCATAGAGGCCGTGGTGAAAGTAGTTGGCTTGGTTATGTAGAAATCCCCTCATAAAATAAAATCCAACAAATATTTACAAATGGCTCAACCCATATAAGACTTACAATTTACTACAACTTTAATGAAAGGTTGATACATAGCATGACCTACTTTATGTTGTATGGAAATCATATTTGTAGCCTAATATGTTATGTTTCATAATTAATATTGCATGGAAGTCTAGCCACTAGCTAAAACCTTTAACATCTTGATTGATTTAGCTAGCATGAATATCTTCATTAACCAAGAGAAGGCATGCAATCTGAATTTATTTGTTTGATAGGTAAAAAGGTTTGGTTTTCAAGTTACTAAAACACAATACAAATTTTTTTAAGTTCCATCAAATTATGTTTTTATTATGTAAAATTTCTAGGATGTATCCATTTTTTTCCAAGCTAGTTGGTGGTATGTTGTTGTCACACTAGATTCCAATGTTATAAAACCCTTACTACTTAAACATTTACCTCAATTCCAAATGTTTGCATGAGGAACATTTTGGTTTGGCACAAATAGGCACTAAATTAGGCACACTTTGCACCACCTTTGGTGCCCCAAATAGATTACATTTAGGTCTGAAAGTCAGTGCTAAAGTCATCGTTAACTACAAAGACTATAGCCCAGACTAATGAATAAAAAATAAAAAATAAAAAATTCCCACCCACGTTAAAACATACCACACAAAAAAAACACAAAACAAAACTTTCATACCACAAACTTGACAAAAATAATTTGCCATAGGTTGCTCTCATTTTTTGTTTTAGTTGTTTTTTGTTTGTTAGGTTGGTCTTGTTGTTGATCTTTAAGTTTTCATTTTTCTTGTGTTTTTGCATTATTTAGTCACCCAATTTTATTTTGTTGCTAGATATAGAGCATATGCTAGATGGTGTTTATAGTGTTTGGTCACTTGGTTTAATTTTTTTGCGAGATACAAAGTAGAGGATAGAAATCAAACCCCTAATTTTGCTTTAAATGTGAAAACTAGGTGTTTTTTGCCTTTTGGTTCAATTTGAATCCATATAAAGATATTTAGATGGAATTTTTACTTAATTTGTACAAAAGGGATGCCACCTTGTAGATAATGGTTGGGCTTCGGTTGATTTTCGTTATTTGGTGGTCTTATTTTTGCATTATTCATTCCATCACAGGGTTTGAACTCTCAAGAGATATCTCATAGGCATTTAAATCTAGAAAGAGAGTCATTCAAGGTAAAGCTTGCTCATCAATCGCCCGTTTCTTTTAAATCGCCCATTTCTTTTAATTTCTTTGATTGGTGGCTTGCTTTCATGCCACAAAACAAAAATTTCATACCACAAACTAGATGGAAACTTTCATACTTGGTAGTGTGTACTTCGTTTTCCTCCACATACTGGATGGAAATAATTTTCCCTAGGTTGCCTCAAAATGTCAAGCAATAGAGGGAAGGGAGAAAAGGGAGCAGACTCTGACCAAAATGAGGTAATTCATTGTTAATTTATATATTTGTAAATTTTTCCATTGTTTCTTTGATTTTTAGTTTTTAGTTTTTTATTTCTAAATTTAAAAGAAGAAATTATATATATATATATATATATGGACATGAGACTGACAAAGATAAAGAGGTATTTGTTTCCATATTGGGGCTAGAGGCAGTGAACAAATAGGATGGTGTGGACTTGACAATGCTTGCCAGATACATAGAAAAATGATCTAGTAAATCCCTTGAAACATTGCAACCAAATCAACCATGTCAAAGGGAATCAATTGATTCCCCAACCAATCTTGGATCGAGCAAAAGATCCAGGAGGAAATCAATAACAATAAACTCTAAGAATTTGGTATAGGGAGTAGAGACTTCCAATGTCCTAGCCACTCCTGGGACATAGACTTCTTCCACCACACCATGTTTTGCATCTTGCCTTGATAGCTACGATACCAAGATAGAATACGATATGGTTTCAGGGGAATTCTAAATGACAGATGTTGGACAAAAATTTGTGAATAGGTTGAAGGAATCATGCCTTCAATGGTTCAAAGACCATCTACATTTTCCATTCTCAAAGATACCCATGCACCTACAAAAGTTATCCATGACATGGAGAATAAATTTTGGCATAGGTTGGTCTGTAAATAAGATAAAGCTACGAATGTCTCAAAACTACAAGATATTTCAGTGCAACCAAACAAAGAAGATAAAAAACTCCCTCTTGAGCTAAGGCTCATAAAAAGGCCAATTGATGTAAGTGTGAAAGTATGGAAAGAGCTTGTAAAAGCATATGAGAAGTCTAATGCATGGAGGAAGTCCAGTGAGGAGAGTACATAGGTATTTAAATTTTCTCATAAGATTATATCAAATTTATTAAACAATTTTTAAATTTTATTTGTGCATAGTTAAATTGAATTAGTATATGTTTCAGGACAAGGCCTCCAAGGCTAGGCTTGAAAAACTTTGTGCCATGCATCACAGTGGCCAGAAAGGTTTATAGGCCTTGATCTATACATTTGTAAGTATATTTAATATGTTAAATGATATATTTTTTATTTCCTAGGAAAAAGTAAATGATTGCATATTAATTAGTTTAAGTAGTCCATGTGCCATGTTTTGACAGGAGGAGAAATATGGTCGACATCCAACACAATTTGAAAAGGAAATGTTATAAAGCAAAAAGTGGACCAATTTTGTAATCTGGATGGAGAAGGAGGTATCAATAGTTGACTTTCAAATAACTTAGTTAGATATTGTTATGTTAATATGTCAATTTTCATTTCTTGTGTCAAATTTTTTATTGATGCATAGGATGAGTTCTAAAGTGCTTCTCTATTGGCCCTAGATCCCACTCAATTGTCCCATTATTTCATGTTGAGGAAAAAAAAAATGTTTTCCTTAAAGGGTAGCGGGTGACATTCATGCCTTATTTTCATTGCATATTTTAATTAATGACCATGGTCTTTTAATATCTCTTAAGTGTCTTAATTTAAGTTATGAGTTGTATCATTTGAGTAAGTTAGTCCCATGTTGATTTGATTTATCTTCTTTTTTCTCAAACATGGTATCTCAAGGAGTGCTTCCTTGAATTCATGTTGCCATTCTACTAAATGATCCACATGCATCTTTGCCATCCTTCCTCACAATGCCACCATTATATTAACATGTAAGAATGTTTTGATGCATCTTGGTAGGAATCCTATAGATCTAACACATCCTTGTAGAACTCCTTTGCACCAAGGTCAAGTCATCATGTATTTCTAATGCATATTCCATGAAATCACCTATGTCATACCTTGCAGCCTTGTAGTATTCCACTTGATGTTTCAAGTGCTCGATTTCCTTCTTATGCCCTTCCATTTCTCATGTCATTTTAAGGATTTTTGATTCATTTTCTTGTGTTGTGGTGACCCTAGTCATAGCCCTAGCCACTAGATCCATATCATCTACATCCATTACCATTGCTTCCATGTCTTCATTAAATCTTAAGAGTTATGTATGACGTGCAACTTCTTGATCAACAACATGCCAGGGAAATTCTTGGGAAAAGTATCGGGTGCCTTTGCGGTATCATAGATCTTCCTATATGTTAAAAAATCATATAGGGAGTAATCTTTTAGGTTCTCCAAGATTATGATCATAAGAACTTGGGAAATTATAAGCTATCATTTCACTATTTGAAAACTCCAAGTCATTATATTGAGCATATGAAAATGGAGG
Organism: Sequoia sempervirens; assembly: GCA_007258455.2. Taxonomy (NCBI): domain Eukaryota; kingdom Viridiplantae; phylum Streptophyta; class Pinopsida; order Cupressales; family Cupressaceae; genus Sequoia; species Sequoia sempervirens. Next base: position 105,574,187 of record VDFB02000008.1, on the reverse strand, counting down.
CAAGTAGTGCACTAATAATTTGAACTCAGTTAAGAGATCAAATTCATCTTTCAACTTATCTACTATAGACTGCCCCTTCAATGATTTGCTGAGATCTTCAAATTTGGAGTCTTCACTTCTGCATTTGGCTAGTAATTCCAAATATTGATTTTGAGGAATCAAATATTGATGATCATCCCAACGTACATGATTTTGAGAATGATTGAAAGATGTGAATTATAAGATTTTAAAACAAAAGGGCTGAAAAACCCTGACAAAGAAAAACTAGACTGTTGGCTTATAGCTGGAAAATCCTGGAGGAACCAGGGCTAGATAGCTCCCAAATTCAAGCAGAGGCTCAAAGGTGATGATGTAGCCTTGCAAACCAATTCTGATTCCATGCTCTTCCCCTGAATCCACTCCTCATTCGACTCATTTCTCTGAGTGGAAGGATGAAGGTGCTCTTGCCCCTTGGTCTGAAATGGTGCCGGAGATGGGTGGGAGTCTATTGGTGAAGCCTATGGTGGAATGGGGTGGTGAGCGCCCAATCTATCTTCCAAGGTGTCTAGGTGCGCCTTGGCCTGCTCAAGAGAAAAATGGAGATCATGGGCCGAAGAAGTAGCCCAAGATTCTTGCTGCTGCTGAACCAAGAGGGTCCATCCCATAATGTTTTTGAGTGCCCAATATGGGCTGACCACCCTGGGGGGATCTGCAAATTCCTATTGCATTGCCAAATAAGTAGCCTCATGGTTGTTAATCTCCTCATGAATGTGCATGGGGATGCTTGGGTCATAATCCCCATAGAATTCCCAAGGTTGATAACTTTTGCCTCTACCTCCTCTCCCTACACTATTGTGAACCACTCTTTGTCATAGATGAGGTGCCATGATAGGCTTTAGAATGCCACAAACTATAACTTGCACCAAATTGGCAGCTCCTATCGCTAGCTCCACTTGAATCTAGAAGAGTATCTGTCGTCCCCATGCTGAGCCTCGATCCATTGAAAAGGGGAGGCCCAAATACAATGTAGAAGCCATCAAAGCATGCTACTTGAAGGAACATTTACTCGCTATTTCTGCCAGTGCTAGAGGGGGGAAACAATAGCCCACATAGAAGTGAGGGACATTAAAAATTAGAGTTATATGGAATAGCAGGCTAGGTTCCTGCATACCTTGGCCTAATGCCATGCTATGTGCTAGCTGTCTCAGGATTGTGGTTGCCGATTGTCATGAGAAGGGGAGGGATGGTTTCCAGAACAATTTACTGATGAACACCTGCATCCAGGGATAATAGTCCTATGATTGTGGTGAATTCTTGGGTGAATTAACACCTCAAAAGACACTGTTTAAGACTTTAAACTTAGATCGACACTTACAACCAACTAAAATCAGAAAACAAAGATGAAATGTGAAATGTTTGACAATAGTCCTCACTCAAAAATGTGGTATTAAAAGGGGTGGAAAAAATAAGATCAGTGGGAGTGGTATTAAACAACAGTAAAAGCTTGTTTCTGCAGTAATTTAATAAGTATAATTGAGTATAACTAATATCCCTTGCTTCATTATTTCAGGCCAAGCATGAGAGCATAATCATGGTTCTGAAGGAGAAGCTTCATAGGATTCAAATGCTTTCTGGTGAAGACATTTCCTCTTACCTTACAAAAGTTAAATTTGGTCATTATGCTTCAAAGGAGATTTCCTGAGATGGGTGGTATCTAGATAGTGGTGCCACATGCAATATGATAGGGGAGTGTGATCTATTTCAGCCACCTAGCTCAATAGCTACTAGATGCTTGGTGAGGTGTGGGATCCACACAAATGGAGCAGTCGGTAGAAGAGAGGGTTTAGTTGTATTTGAGTTAGAATTAGGATGGAATCTTGCCTTTCATCATGTTCAATATCTTCCTCGTCTGAGAATGAATGTGCTCTCAGTTTCAACCTTGGAGGATCAAGGCTATACAGTTGGGTTCATAGGACACTCAGTATAGTTATGGCCAGAGGTAGCTGTGTATGCTGAGGACTCCATCTTATTGGGGATCAAAGAGTGATGATTTTACTGAGTATGGGATCGACATCTTCATCAAGAGGGACATAGAGCTAGTTATGAACCATTTTTTAGGTGGAAGGAGGACTACCTTAGCAGATCCACTTGGTGGGAATGAACTCAATTGGAAGAGATGGGATACTCAGATGAATTCAATAGAGCTTTAACAAGTAGCCATAACACAAATAAGGTTGAGTTTCTAGATTCAGAGGAAGCAGGTTGCTCCAGTTCAAAGGGAGTAGTAGCAACTATAGACATAGATCATGGAGGAGGTAGATCCATCCAAAGTAACTCCCTGCTAAGAGGGACTGTTAGTTTTCTATGTAGTGAGGTATGTAGCGAGGTCTTTACTTTCACATTGGATGTGTCTAGCAATGTGAAAAGTACCTTTATGTATCTCATCCATGGCCAATGGGTTTCTTCATTCAATAGGTATGGAATCTTTACAAATGCAATTTCAAGGAATATCATTGTACCTACCACTAGGCCTGTTATTATATACCCAAGTGTCTGGTATGATTACCCCATTGATTTACTTATCTCATGCAAATAGAAACACTAATATTTGAGTATCATTGCACAAATTTGAGGATTTATATACATCCTTGTATGTTCAACTAGAAAGAACATATCTTAAAAAGATCAATATCCTTGATCTAATCTCTAGTTAAAATAATAATAAAATTTGACTTTCAATATTGACTCTAAAATACGGGGACATATAGACTAGTTAATTCTCAAAGAACCTTTGAAGCATATTACAGTGCCAAAATGTCCTATAAAAATATCCATTTCTAAAATATAGGAGAAGAAGATATATAGAATAGTTAACTCTCAAAGGATCTTCAAGGAAAACATAATCATATATAGCATAAAATGTAGAGGGTTGGCACTTAAGGTTATGCAATAGAATTTACAGCTGATAGTTAAATTGTATAACAATTTTTTTAATGATCTTTACTAACATTTATTAGAATTGTTGCATGTTTTACATCATTGGAATGACATATTAGCTATATTTTTTTTGAAATTTTATTATGGTATGTGCACTTTGATATGGTGTAATATGATTATGGTTTCCTTTCATATGTTGTAATATTAGATATATAACAAAAAAAAAATTATTGCATGAAATAAATAATAATTTTTCATTTCAAATATTTTTTTTGTGCAAAACATGGGTCTTCCAGAAGATCAAGATGATCATCATGATATAGATCCAAAATATGTTGGTGCTGGTATAGATCACATGTCAGAGGATGATGATGACGTAGATAGAAAAGACACCAAGGTTTTTGATGATGATGATGATGATGACAACGACGATGATGATGACGATAATGATGGCGATGATGATGATGAGGTAGTTGCTAGTAGTAGCCAGTGACATTGATGATCATATAGACTGCATCATGGATCATTGCTGATATATCATTATGATGCCTCTTTTCATGGTTACTATCATATGTATCATTTTCATAGCTTGCAATACCATATTATTGAGTTGTATCATTTTGACATGTATCATTTTGACTTATATCATTTGGACATGTATCATCTTGACTTGTATCATTTTTAGTTACACAATTTATCATTTTTACTTATATCATTTGTACATGTATCATTTTGACTTATGTCAACTGTTAGACATGTATCATTTTGACATGTTATTGATCTACTAGCATATTTGACTTTCACTTGTTTTAGTTATATATGATGAGGATCTTATCAGTATTGACTTGTCAGTTTATATATATATTGAAAGTGGTTGATGATTTTTGAATGGATATTTATTATGTATGATGATTTTAATTTATTGCTCAAGATAGATTTTTTCAAATTCAATTAAATTATAGATATTTGACTCACTTGTTTTAATTATAGATGATGATCATGTTATGATAATTGTCTTGTTATTTTATATATACTGGATATTGTTGTAGATTTTATTTTGATGGAGATTTAATAATTATAATGATGTTAATTTGTATGGATTTCCATTTCCTTAAAAATTATTTATAAATGTTATCCTATAAAATATTTCAAATGCTTTAGGGGTCTTTTGGTGGATGGAGCACATATTAGTGAGTTAGAGAGCATTCTATCAAATAGGTATGTGAGCTTGTCTCACAAAGAGGATAGAATAAGATGTTGTTGTTCAAAAACTATGGAGTATTAGGATAAGCTAGGCTATAAGGTGAAAGATGGGGCAGTTAGAAAGAAAGATTGGTTCGCTCACCTTTTTTGGAATAAATCCTACCTCCCTAAGGCTGGAGTTTTCACATGGTTGGATTTGCAAAGGAAGATCCTTAAAGAGGATAGGCTGAAATTGGTAGGGGTTCAAGGTCCTGGTAGATGCTATCTTTGTAAAGATAGTGAAGAATCAACTAATCATCTCCTCCTTTCTTGCTCCTATATAAATTTTTGTTGGAAATTATTTATGAGTAAATTGAACTCGAACTCCCCTCTGCTAGTAGATTTAAGGAGTTATTTCAAATACAACATGACTTACTCTATAATCACATGAGTTATTTAATAGGCATGATATATTTTTAACTAATTAAATTGAAATAAAACATATTAAATTAATAAATGGAAGCAGAAAAGGAAGCAACAATAGAAGCCAAACTAGAAGCAAACTAGAAGTAATCTTGGAAGAAAAACTTGGCGTTATCTAGGAAGCAAAAATAGAATCAATTCAGGTAGCAAACAAAGAAGTAATTTTAGAAGCAACAAAAGATGCAATAATAGAAGCCATATTAGAAGCAACAAAATACAAAAAAATGGAAGCAAAGCTACATGCAAGAAGTGATGTTATATTGGAAGAAAAATTGGAAGCAAAATTGGAAGCAAAAATAGAAGCAAAATTGGAAGCAAAACTAGAAGCAAAAATGGAAGAAAAATTGGAAGCAAAATAGGAAGCAAACTTGGAAGCAAAAATGGAAGCAAACCTAGAAGCAACACAAGAAGCAAAACCAGAAGAAAAATTAGAAGCCAAACTAGAAGCAACGAAGGATGCCATAATGGAAAAAAAACTAGAAACAACAAAGGACGTCATAATGGAAGCAAAACTTGGCATAAATTAGGAAGCCAAAAAAGAGGCTATTTTTGATGCCATACCAGAAGCAAAATAGAAAGCAAGACTAGGAGCAAAACTAGAAGCAAAAATGGGAGCATACATAGAAGCAAAAATGGAAGCCAAATTGGGCACTAATTTAGGTGCTATTTCTGACATTAAATTGGTCAGGCTTCCCGGTGCTATTCTCGGCGTTAAAGGAGGAACTATTGCTTGCACTACTTTTTTGGCACAAAATATGATGTTAAATTTGGCAGAAAATCTGACACAAAAAATGACACTGAAGAGAACATGCAGTTTGGTGCCAAGTTTTGCACTGGCACAAGTGTCCAATTCATGAACTCAAATGCACTAAATTCTAGTGCTATTTTAGGTGCTAATTGCCTGTTTTGTTGTAGTGAAGGAACCACTAGAGTAGAGGCTAGGCTTGACCAAATCTTGGCAAGGTTGGCTAATCTTGAACAAGAAAGAGTTAAGGATAGGGTAGAAAAGGAAGTACCTGTCAATGATCATGAGGGAGAAAATTCTTCCCATGGGAATAATAAAAACCATAATCGTGAGAAGGAAAAATCACCTACACCATCTATGGAAAGGAATAAGAAGCTTGTAACTTCTGAACTTTCTAGGGACATGAAGAAGATAATTCTACCTAAGTTTGATGGACGTGCTGGAAGTGATGAAGTTGAAGTGTGGCTTGTTCAAATGGAAAAGTATTTTGAAATACGAAACTATGATGAGGTTACTAAAGCCGCTTGGGGTGCGTATCCATTAGCAAGGGAAGCCTCTAATTGGTGGATAAACAAGAAGTTAAAACTTAATATCAAATCACGGAAGCTAACATGGGGAGAATTTGTGGAGATTTTATACAAAAGATGGTTACCATAGCTTTACTATGACCAAAAAATTTCAGATTTCCAAGGTTTGAGGCAAGGTAACATGATGGTCAATGAATATTGGGAGAAGTTCACTCGAATTCAATGCTATGTTCCCATATATCATAAGGATTAATGTTTATGCATTAGGAAATTTATAATGGGACTCAATATTCAAATTGGAGGAGAAGTGGATATGCATGGTCCAACAACAATGGATCTTGTATATGGAAAAGCAATTAAGCAAGAACAAAAGCTTAGGGCTAATTCCACTCGTTAGGAGAGAAAAGAACAAAAGAAGGATGTGGAAGTTACTAATAAGATAGTTCCTAAGAAGGAGGAATCTATGCAAAACTTTCCAAGACCAAAGGGGAAAAGATTCCACAATAATGGAAAAGAGTTTAGGAGAGAAAAAAAAGAATGATTCTAGCATGGGTAATACCAATAAGGCTAGTGAAAATACCAACAAGTTTGGAGAAACCATAGGGAAAAGAGGGCTGCCTACGAGATGTTTTATATGCAGAGGGGATCACTATGCTAGTGAGTGTCCCAATAAAACTTCAGGATTGCGACCATATGGTAACCCATTACCCACTCAACAACCAATGTTTCAACATAAGATACATGTAGTGATGGATGATCATTACGAACAGTACCAAGTAACTCCAGGCATTTTGTTTGGCTTACCTATTTCTACTCTTATTGATACTCGTGCAACTGAGAATTTCATTTCACCTAGAATAGCTAAATAATTATTTAGAAAGGTGGGACACATGGAAAAGTCTTGGAATGTAGAGTATGCAAACCAGACAAGACAAAATGTGGATCAATGTCTATTTGAGGCTAGGATATAACTACCTAGTTTTACTACAGAAGTTAACCTTTATGTCACACCTCTAGGATCATATGATGTTATCCTAGGTATGAAGTGGTTGTGGAAACATAGGGATATAATATACTATCATGCTAAGACTGTAGAATGCCTAGATGATTTTGGAAATCAAGTTAAATTACAAGGGATACCTAGAGAGGTTAGGGTTCAATAAATTATGATAATGCAACTTATAAGAGCTAAGAAGAAATGGTGTAAAATCTTCACTGTAAAGATTGAAGAACTTGGGAAGGATAGAGATGATTCAAATTTCTAGAGTTTACAAGAACTAGAGGATGGTGAAATAGATGAAACTTGAAAATCGGATATGGAGAAGTATCCAATATTAGGGAAATTTTTGGATGTGTTTCCAGAGGAGTTACCAGTGTTTCCTCCAAAAAAAGTATTTGATTTCTCTATAGATATTGTTCTAGGGTCACAACCTATTTCTAATGTACTATATAGGATGGCAACCACAAAACTTATGGAACTTAAGACACAATTGGATGAATTGTTGTCAAAAGGACTGATAAGGCCAAGTGTATCACCTTAGGGAGCACCAGTCATCTTTATTAAGAAGAAGGATGGTACATTGCATTTGTGCATCGATTATTGTATGCTCAACAAAGCTATGGTTAAGAACAAGTATCCATTGCCACACATTGATGACCTTTTTGATTAAATGAGGGATGTCGCCATATTCTCTAAAATAGATTTGAGATCTAGATATCACCAATTGAGGGTTAAGGATGAAGATATCTTTAAAATTGCATTCAAAACTAGATGTGGTCACTATGAGTTCACTATTTTACCTTTTAGTTTAAAAAATGCACCTGCAACATTCATGAACTTGATGAATAGTGTGTTTAGAGATTACTATAAGAGAGGGAGACCAACCATGTTCAAGGCCATAGGTCATGGAGAGCCAAGAGCAGAAGGCTACCCTAACTTACCTCACCTAAAAGGTTGTTTAGGAGATGAAGGATGAGAAGGATGAGGACTATACGGTCCTTTAATCACTCTACAGACTTGAAACTCAGAATGGGGCTAGGCAAGCTAGTTTTTGGGTTCAAATCTGTGCCTTAAGAAGCTCTCTGCCTGAGGAAGAAAGCATGTTTCTGGGATGATAGTGCTATGCGTTGACATCCATACGACTAGAGGACTAAAGAGACAAGGTCAAACATTAGAAAACAAACTAATGGCCTAGATAATTACTTCCAAAGGGCCAAAACAAAGCTATGAAGTAGGAAAGATATGCACAAATATAATAAAGTAAATATATAAGAGTTGGGGTGGCAAGAATGATCTCACAAAGGTTCTTGTTCGCTAGCTAGCTCCAAGAATACTTCCACCTAAACACAAGAGAGAGGAAAATTGTTGGGTGGTTGTATAGGGGCCTGCCTTAGTCAGACCCCCATTTTGGTGTTTCCACCTCCACAAACAACCAAGATAGAAATAATGGAGAAATATATGATAAAGAAGGAAATGAAGTAAATAACACAAAAGCACTACAAAACAGTGTTATGCTACTCAACCGAATTGTAGAGGAGAGGAGTAGAAAGTTTACCACCTCCACCAAGATTTCACTAGCTAATGGAGGAGAAAATGAGAGGACTCAAGCCTCTTCTATAATGGTGTTGGCTCCACACTTGCTCTACAAAGTTGACAGAGTGTTGTTGTTGCTCCTATGGAGTGCAAAGTGCTGCTTGAGAGTGATGGATGCAAGAAAAGCTATGTAGAATGCTTAGAGAATGACTTGGAGAGTGTGCTAAAGGATGCAAAGAGATGAAAAGCATGTAGAAGGAGTGAATTTGAAGGAAAGCATGAAGAAAACGACCATATTTAGGTCAGTTAGTTGAAGGGGGTGTTACAAATAGACCTCCAATGGGAAGTGTAACACCTCTGCAAGTTTCAGATGTAGGAATCTGCCAGGGATGTAAGCATTCCACATGGATGTTTGTGTGCCACGTGGGAATCCTCGATAGTTATAATTCTACTGACACACAAAATAGGTGCCAAGTGGAATGAAAGCAACGAGCTTACATGGAATCTAGCCTTCAAATTTGGTTTTCTAAAGTGAGGAAGGGTAAAAGGGGAATTTACATAAGGGGTGCAAATTCTCTCCTATGCATTTTCCCCCCACTTTAGTGAGCATGAATATTGATGAGTGCTTTGGTAAAGGAGAAAAAATAATTAGTAAGGTTATAAATGTATACCTAAACTATTGAGGAAGCAGATCATGATCTGGCGAACTCGAGAGTGCAAGACAAGAAAAGGACTTCACATCCTCGTAGAACTATGAATCTGAAGAATGAAAGCATCTTACATGCCTGCAAACCTGCAAGGAGGAAACCCCCAAGATCTCTCACATGAAGAAATCCCCAAGAATTAAGTGCCTCATAGGCCCACAAACCTACAAGGAAGGTGTCCCCCAAGATGTCTTGCATGCAGGATACCCAAAAAAGTGCCTTGCAGGCTTGCAAACTTGCAAGGAAGTGTCCCCCAAGATCTCTCACATGGAGGAAGCTGGGAAAGTGCCCTATAGACCTGTAGAACTACAAGGAAGGTGTCCTTTAAGATCTCTCAGATGAAGGAAACCCAAGAAAAAGTGCCCTACAAACCTGCAGACCTACAGGGAAGGTGTCCTTCAAGATCTCTTACATGAAGGAAACCCAATAAAAAGCACCCTACATACTCGCATACCTATAGGGAAGGTGTCTTTCAAGATCTCTCACATGAAGTAAACCCAAGAAAAAGCACCCTACAGACCCGAAAACTTGTAGGGGAGCCACCCCCAAGATCTCTTGCATGGAGGAAGCTCAGAAGAAGCACCCTACATGCTTGCAGACTTGTAGAGAGGTATCCCCCAAGATATCTCACATGAAGGAAACCCAAGAAAGCAGACTCCACAAAGTAAAAAAGTAGCTTCATAGGCACACTTGCAAAGCGACATGTTTACCCATAGATAGAACATGTTAGAAAGAAACCATGCATGCAAGTAAGCAGACAGTCATGCAAACCGTCAAAAAGTTGGAAAAATTTCAAAGGGGTCCCTTGGGAACCTTAGTGTGAAGGAGTCCACTCAAGGGACGTTCTATCCGAAAGTAGGTGTTTTCTTTCTCGAATCGATTCATCATTGAAGAATCCTTTTGAAAGATGTTCACTTCATCAAGGAATTTGAAAGGAAGAATATGTCCCCACATGAGGGGAAGATCAAAGTTGTTCCCACTTCGGTGGAAGGTTCTCAAGTTCTTTCTTTGTGAACCCATGATGAAGGAAACATGTTCAGTTAGGGTTTCAAGTCAAGAATGCAATTCTTAAAAGAAGATTGTGAAGATTCTTGAGAAAAGATTCATTGGAAAAGAATGTGTTTTTTGAAAATAAAAATGTTGAAGAAGTGGCATTGTGGCACATGAGAGGGAAAACTAAAAGAAAAGATGAGAGAAAGATAAAGGAGAAGCAAAAAAGGAAAGAAAACATGAACAAAGGGCATAAGGGTAACCTGATATTTTGGGGTTAGAACTACTCATATATATATTTATAGTAATAGTATATAAAATGAATTGTCATCAACCCCCTACTATATCAAACCATGTGAAGAATGCATGAGAAGACAAAGTAAAAATAAAAAATTGGGTCAACATGGAAGGGAAGCCTAAATTCCCCCAATGCTTTGCATTGTCCCCATTTTGTTGAAAATAAAGTCATAAACATGGAAGAATGATGATACAAATAGAAGAAGGTTTATGACAAAAAAATCATGCCTGTATATAAGCACTAACAAGGGTGACTAGGGTCATCCAGGAACACACAAAACGATCATGGGGGAATGCATCACAAAACACACACACATCCAATCTAAAGATAAAGAAGGGGCCTCCCCCTAACACTGATCAAACAAGAGGCTATCTGCTTCCAAATTTAGATCATCGTAGGGGGAAGGAGGACAAGCATGTAGTGGTGGAATGTTAAGAGGAGCATTCAATCCTCCCAAAACAAGGGTTAAGGAAGAGGGCCCTGCAAGGTCCTCTCCATCAAGCTCTTGTGGAGTTAAGGTCAACAATTTCATGAAGATCGCCGACAAGGTCAAAACCTCGTCCAAAGAGTTAAACATGCACTTCATAGGAGTGCCATGTTTTACCTCAATGAATGGAGAAGGTTGTGCCTGAGATTCACTACTAGGCCCATCGAGTGACTCGAGAGTGGTGATGAACTCAGGGGAAGCTAGGACTGGTTCTGTCACTAGGACAAAACAAGTCAGCATAGGACCACCTTTCAAAGAAGGTGGGCCCCTCTTATGTCCTCAATTGTTGGAAGGACCACTCTCTACCTTCTTCTTCATCAAAGGAGGAAAAATCCCCATAGATAAGGAAATAAGTGCAGAGGAAGAGGAGGAAAGAACCGTAGTAGATATGACCAAGGTGTTAGTCATATCTATGGGTTTCAAGAAAGGCATGATATCTAGAACAAACATCAAAAAAGGTGACTCCACCAAAGGAGTAATGAACACTTGCACCTTTTTTGGGTCAAGCGCATTCACACTCACAGTGGAAGCTGGAAGCAATACAAAGCTGGTTTGGATGGAAGCAGAGGGGAGGAGAGAGGAGTATGTAGTGGGAGGCCCTAATATAGGGGCAGTCATCTCCTCTTCCTTCCTCTATAAGGTGGCCTTCTCAACCATGAGAGCCTTTAAGTGGAACTTTCACTTGCACACAAGGAAATTTCTATGATTCTTTGAATTGGAGGTGAGAGGTTGTGAGGGAATGGAAGGCTCCTGCTTAGTCATGGGAGTGTCCACTACAACCATTTCTAGCAGAGAAACAAACTCTTGAACGGGAGTAGGAGGAGTAGGTTGAGAAGTAGCAGGGTGAGTTGACTCAAGTGCCTCAGTAGCAAGCCTTTTCCCATATTTCGCTTTGGGAGTAGGAGCGGTAGGAGGCCACGAAGGTCAAGACAAAGAGGACTCTCCATGGGGACCTTTTACTCTACCATATAGGTAGTACCAAGGTCTAGGTGGTTTTGTAGGGAGGTCCGATATCCTAATATTGGGTCTACACCAAGGAGGGATCATCAGACTCAATGGGTAAAAGCTAGACTTTCTCATTCAATACTCCTCCCAAGAGAGAGGAGTAGATGAGTCATCCTAAAGGGAGATAATCTTCTCCTTCCCTTTTCAAGAAGGAGAGGAAACCGATTGTTGTGCTATAGGAAGAGCCAATTTTGGTTATACCTTGCCCCCGCTCTTGTACTTTACATAGTTCTTGTCAAGTAGGTCTGTTCTTGGAGGAAGCAGACCAACCGGGGTGGGCCAAAAATGGTCTAATAAATATCCTCCATGGGAAACCAAAGGCTAGAATCTAGTGTCATGCACTACGTGCAAGACACCTTCATGGGAGAAATTTAAACATTTATGAATAACATAGGTGATTCCATTTATGTAAGCTACCCAAGATATGCCTAGCTTCATCCTGAACAAATTTGACTCTGGAATGACATCAAAAACTATGTCAACAGCCTTAGGTCCAACTAGGATAGAAAAAATTATTGATCCATAAGGTTTCAGAAAAAGACCATCGTGTGTACAGATGGTAGATTTCATTTCTTTGTATTCTTTTCTATGTAATGAGTTAAGCCACAATGTCTCTTCCATGATAACATTTACTTAACTCGCGAGATCTACTAGGACCCCTGTCACAATGTTTCCATTGAGGAAAGCATGAATATAGAGAGGAGATGGTTTGTTATTTAAGGGAAAGTCCTGCAAAGTGAATGTTACATCTGGCAAACTGGTCATAGGTTATGTGGTAGAAGTAATCGTGACCATGCTAACATAGGCCTCAGGTTGAGTGATATAATCAGTGAGATCAACAATCATGTTAGCAGAATGTGATGGCAATAGGTCCGTGTATAGTTGTAGTTCACTATTCACTTTTGCCACCGATTTGTTTGTATTTTGTTTTCTACCATTGAGACGAATAGTACCATCCTCGATGCGGTCCTATATCTCATGATAGAGGTGCATAAAATGTTTGATATCATGTCCATTAACTCGATGGTACTGACAGTAGGTACTTGCATCATACCAACTAGGGTATGGTTCCTTAAGAGGTTTAGGGTTTGAAAAGGTTACAATCTTATCCTTCAACAACTTTTGCAAGATGGAGGAATAAGATTCTAATAACTTTGTGAACTTTCGGTTGCATTTGAGGCCATTGTCATCTGTAATGACTACTACATTCGCAACAACTTTTCCTTTCCCAAAAATCAGCACAATGGAATTTCCTTCAGAATGGGAGTGCAAGGAGGATCCCCCGAACTAAACCACGGTTTGTTGATACTCTCATAAGGTTGCACAAAAATGTGCAAAAGAAGGGTATTTCTTAAGGAAAAACTTCTCTTGCCAAGGCCTTTGTAAGTTCCTTATGAATACCTTTTGCACGCTAGAATCGGGTAGTGGATACGATATTTTTAAGAAAATCACTTGATATTGCGCTATGAAATCAGTAATCTTTTCATTATCACCTTGTTTGGATTGGACGAGATCCGAAAATGTCATCTTTAGCCCGATGTTAGCTTGAAATTGTCATAGGAACTGGTTTACAAGTTGATCAAATGATAAAATAGAATTATTAGGCAAGGAACAAAACCATTCAAGTGTTGTATCCTTGAGAGATCGATGAAATAGTTTGGTCATCAATGCATCATGATGGAAGAATTTTGTGCACAGGGCGTTAAAGGCAGACACATGTGTCTATGGGTCCCCTTTTCCATCATATTTCTCAAATTTATGAATATCCATTTTGGTGCAGGGGCACCTACACCTTGTGATGAAATCAAAATGAATCTTGTAGGTTCAATAGATTGATTTGAAGGTCTTTTGGTCAATGAGCAATGAGGAAGTTACAAAATATGTTAAATTATGAAAAATGTAAAAGTTGTCAATCCATGTCAAGATGGGTAAAGGAAAGGTTTTTTGTTTTTTCTAAGTCTACAGGTCTTAGTAGAGGATGAATAAGGTCCAAAATTACCATTCAATATGTAATTGGGGTTTTTGAGTAAGTAGGAGTCAAGAATAGGTGAGAATTGCAAAACAAAGTTGTACAAGGTGATTAAGAACAAAGGTTGTCAAATTGCAATTTAGTGGGAATTTGAAGAGTCATTAGAATTTGAAAGTTAGTTATGGGAATTTGGAGGTTTATTTTTGAATCAAACATGTTTAAAAAGGCTCAAAAGGCATGAGAAAAGGTTGTTGAAAAAGTTTTTGAGGTCAAAATTCAATAAAAACAACATTCAATCTACATTTTTCCTCTATTTTTCTAGAAGTTCTTTGTGCTGTATGGACCCGTATAGGTGTGTCATGGCCTGAAATTTTTTGAGGTCAAAGGTGTTAGTGTAATTAATATTTAATTACACTTGCATAGCTTTACTTAGGTAATTATTTATTTCTCAGGTTTATTATTCTCATCCTTATCTTGTTGAGCTATCTTGTTGCTCAAGATAAGATTAGGGTTATGCATCTTTGCTTTTATAAAGAAAATAATTATCTTGTAATTATCAAATTCTTGAATAATATTATGTTGCACATCTTTTTGCAACCTCTCTGCTTTTTCTATTTTTCTCTTCTATGGAAGGATATTTTGGTTTGCAAATATGATCTTGGTTTCTAACATGGTATCAGAGCCTTGATTTGCAGCCCCTTCTCAAAATTTTGAGAAAATCATTGTAGGGTTCATTCGGGATTCCTCGAGGGTACCATGCCTTGAGTTCATCTATGAGGCATTTTGGATCAGATCGGGCTTCACCATTGGATTCAGAGTGCTAGAAAAAGTCAAGATTGACTTTTGTTTTGCAGATTTTGGCCATCATTTGTCAGATCTATGAGGGTTTCAAGCTCAGAGATTTTTTACAAGATTTGGGGGTAGCTAATTTTTCGGGGCACTTTGGGCACAAACAGAGGTCACCATCGCGTTCGCAGCGGCCAAAAACCCTAAAATTTCCTTTTGTTTCGTCGATTTAGTTGTTTCTGAGGAAAATGCCAAGGCCGTATCCCCAGCTCGCTTCGAAAGGGTGTTTTTTGGGTTTATCATTGTGCTTCCAGTATAGGAGTCTACCAACGGGCGGCCATTGGGCAACCACTATTCTACTACCACCGCCGATCTCCCCAGCCCCCGTTCGGATTCCAGCACTAGTCTAAGGGCATATGGCGAACCATGTGCCCATGCCAAGCCTCAACCAGCGATGAAAATCTGGTAGCATAGGGAATATTCTTGGAGATTCATAGAATATTCTGTCTACTTGCGTAGGAAATCGACGGCCGAATTTTTTTTTTCTGGAGGGGGGCATTTTTTTCCCTGATGGCTAGATGGCCGTCAAATTTTTTTCCATGAAGTGTTGACGTCAGAATGACATCACTCGACCGTACGACCCTCTTTGCCCCTCCTAGCCCTAATTTTTCCTAAAGGGGCAATTTTTTTTCTTTTGTTCATAACTTGGGCATATGGTATCAAAATCAGGCAAACGAGATATCATCAGAAAGCTAGTTTCGAGTACTTTCTAGTGGTACAATTTATTTTATAGTATTTTTTTGTTTAGCTACTATGTTTTCTTTTTGAAGTTAGATGTTCATTTTGGGCTTTCGAGCTCATAAATTTTTGCCATGATCTCCAATTTTCATCTTCTTTGCGGCTTTGGAAAGGTATTGAGGAGCTCTATCTTGCTGTCCATGCAATTTTTTCTGTATCTGTCCCAAGTTTATCATTATTCTAGATTTTTCCTGATGGGTGTTTTGGAGATTACTTGGATGTTTTGGTAGTTGGAAAGGTGAAAATTGAATATTTGTACTTCATTTCAGTACCACTTCATGTTATTTTTTGTTTATGCATGATTAGCATGATCTCCTTTTACAATCGTTGGGTTATTGTAATAAATGAACTGAGATAAACTTCCATTAGGGGGGTTTCTTGCATAATAAATATGATTAGAGTGTAGTTTTCACTTTGATCTCCATCTTGTTTTGATGGAAAATCGCATGAGTTTATTTGGTTTCTTAGTTTCTTTTGGCCACATTTTTTCTATAGCTTGACACATATCGGATTCATCGGTTCACACTTCAATTGAGAGATTATGTTTCTTGATCCTCATTGGTTCAGATTCTTCTCAGTTTGAGGGCCATGTTTTTATGGTTAATGTTCCAGATTCTTTTTGGTACTCCTTCCCATGGAAGAGTTTTAGTCATAGTTTGGCATCGGCATTGAGATACACGACTTCTAGATTCTATCATAATCTCATCTACTGTTGCTTCACAGATTCTAGGGTTGTTCCAATTTGTGAGTTTTCCATTGTTCTGTGGCATCGGGTCTGCTATCACATTATCATGATTCTGTTTTTGGTTCCAGTTGTAGATATAAGTATATTTCCTTGCTTGTCAGATTGCGGTTCCAGTGTTACTCCATAGTGTTCTTCCAGTGCTTCTTTGCAATATTCATCTCATTGTAGGGGGGTTTTGTCCCATTGGGTTTTCCTTCTCTACTTCATTCTTGCATTTGTACTTGGGTACCTAATCAGGCCTTGTTTTCGGGACCCATTCACGCTTTCTTGCATTCATCTTAGTTTTTAGGTGCATGCTTTTTTAGTCTCCCTAAGTTGCACTTATGGGGGGGGGTGTTAGTGTAATTAATATTTAATTACACTTGCATAAATTTACTTAGGTAATTATTTATTTCCTAGTTTTATTATTCTCATCCTTATCTTGTTGAGCTATCGTGTTGCTCAAGATAAGATTAGGGTTATTCATCTTTTCTTTTATAAAGAAAATCATTATCTTGTAATTATCAAATTCTTGAATAATATTATGTTGCACATCTTTTTGCAACCTCTTTGCTTTTTCTGTTTTTCTCTTCTGTGGAAGGATATTCTAGTTTTCAAATCTGATCTTGGTCTCTAACAAAAGGTATATGTGTTTTATCTCATTTAAAGTTGATTTGAAGGCTCAATTCATTGTTTTGTGTGAGAAATCAATAAAACTCAAAACTCAGTGACTCCTGTTTTTCTAAGTTAAGGGTTTTGAGGGTAGCAACATGATGATTTAACCAATCCACCTACTATAATGGCCCAATTTCTCATTGGATTGGTTTGTAGGATGTTATTTTAGATGTTTCAATGCTTTAGGGTTTAAAAGAGTGAAGAAAATTGATGGGGTTGTGATACCTAGGTTAGAGCAGTGATATTTCATTGGGAAAATGTGGAACCATGATAGGGTTTTGAATGAATTAATGAAGGAATGGGTTTTGTGAAGGTCTGGTGAGTTTGTGCAGGTGGTTTGGAAGGTATTTGAAGCATCGGTTTGTTTGGGTAAGCCCTGGAGATGTGATTTCATATAAACCCTATCTATTTGCATGGTGAAGTAAGGGTTTTCAAGAACAGTATTGTAGAAGCGTAGAAACTGCCAACAAATTATGGAATCTTGTGTTTTGATTTATGACTAATGACTGTTTGAAGTGATTTTGTGGAAATAGGTTGACTGGGAAACACTTTGTTTGTAAAAGTGGGCTAATTTACTAGCCTAGTCAAGGGGTGAGTTACTGAATCTTGTTAGAAACTAGGAATCAGTTGCTAGACCAAAATACTTCCACAAGAGAGAGAATGGCAAGAATTCTTGCTATATCAATATGCAAGATTGATTCATGGTTGAATTGATACAAATATACAAGATGAGGCTTGCTTATAAAAGCAAGCATGCACAACCCTTAACCTAACTTGAGCTACAAGATAGCTCAATTAGATAAGGATAACAAAATACAACCTAGCACTTAAATAAAAGCCTAAGTAAACTTATGAAAGTGTAATTAAATAGTTAATTACACCAACACCCCCCATAAGTGCAACTTAGGGAGAAGATTATAATGCAAACTACTATGGGTCCTAGAAACTAGGCCATGTTAGGTACCCATTTACAGATGTAAATGAAATGCAATCTCTCATAAAGCAGAAAAAAGAGGAAAACCCAGTGGGAAGAAAACCCCTCTCCAACAGAGAGAACAAAAAACAAGCATGACGAATGTAAACATGATGTATGGAGGATTCAATGATACCCCCCAAGGACTACATCCATCATGAATATACAATAAATGACCCCCCCATAAGAGGGAAGTGATGAGATAAGATATCCCCCCCATGATGTATGATCTCTTGCAAGTATGGTTAATGTCTGAAGACAAAACAAAATCCAATGCCTACAAACAATGTTTCTCCCCTTAGGAAGAAGATACACCAAGTACAACTGCAAGAATGATTCCCATTCTGGATAGGAAGTAGGAAGAGGAATCCATATGTATGAAGATTGTGTCTCTAAAATCTGCTCATGTGTTGCGAAGTTCTTGGATGATGAAGATGATGCCACAATCCAATCAGGTACATGCCCAATCACAACAAACTGTGACAAACTAGGAACTAATGGAAACTGATCTTGAACAAAATCCATAGAAAAACATGAAGTGATAATAGTGGACCCATGACTATGATCAAATAGGAGAGATAGACTCTCAAATTGGTCCTCCAAATCTGCAATGTGAGACTCCACAAACAAAGAAGCAATGTCTGTCAAATAGGAATCCCAATCAGGAAGACTCTCAGATACCTGTTGAAATGAATCACTAGTAGCACTCAATGAATCATCAATAGAAGATGAAGAATCAAGAACCTCTAAAGCATTTGCAATCTCCTCCAAAGGATCACAAGCATGGGTTGTCAACTTTGAAGAATGAAGAAGCACATTGGAGTTGGAAAGAGGAACTTCAAGAGATGGAGAAGAATCATGGTCTCCATATACCTCTCTAATGTGAGTCCAAAGAGCATGAGGACATTTGAAGTAATAATTGTCTCCAAAATGTCATCATTTACATTTTCAAAAATAACTCTAAAGACTCTAGCCCTAAAGCCTTTCCAACTGCAATACTCAACACCTATGCTAGGACAAGGAACTTTATTAAACAAATAGGGCAATAGAGTTCTCTCATCCATTTACAAAATATCTAGGGCTGAATGACCGTTGACTTCTCCCTCTTTATTTGGAAATTGGGATCCTTTTAGCTGTCTGATAGTGATGTGGACAGAGGGTACTAGTTGGTACAATGCAAAGAATCCGAGCAAAACTGGTGTGGACTGTGAAATATGTATAATGCAAGACTCTTGCAAGCCACTGACAGGAACGCCGATGGGATGGGTACAATGTGACTAGGTATATGGTGGCCAAAATATTTGTACTGTTGTAGATCCAATAGCCAATGACAACAAAGAATGCTGAGTACCGTGCAATGAGAAGTAAATACTGGTGGAGATCTCTGAGTGTCAATGGTGGATGGAGAGATGCACAAAACCCGACCGATTTGATTGCCGAGACTTTGAAACAGACAACCTTAAGTGGATGAGATCAGTACACTGATGGTAGAATGGGCTGACCACGATTTGATGGCTGTGACTGCCGAGAAGGCTTGATGAGACTGTGACCAGGACCGACGATCTAAGTGCCAAAAAAAGATGAGCACCGATGAAGGTACAGTCCACAGCCTGCAAATGTGATGCCACGAAACATAATATTTCTAAGGAGATGCCGCCTGGGTACCACAGATCAGACACAAGCGCATACCATGATGGAAGCAAAAAATATCCGCAGAAAATGCCACGAACCTCACAAATAATTTTTGACCCACAGATTTGAATAAACCCTTATGCCCGATTCAAATACAATAATATTAGCCCGATTTAAATTATCAAATTAATTTGCCTGAAATATAATTTTTCCCAAAAATTATAGAATAAACAGATCATAGAAAATATTTTCAGAAATATTTTTTTTGTGAAAAATGGAAAATCGTACCGCACAAGCATTGTTCCAGCAAAATTTTTTTTCCTCAAAAATAACTTTACCCAAAATGGACAAATTTACAGTCAAAATTCATCTACGGAACCTTCTGAACTCAACCGTGAGATTATTGAAACCCCAATCTGCACCTAGAAAATATCTTCAAGCCAGAATGAAACCCTCAGATCTGGGAAGGAGTCCGCAACCCTGGATGCTCTGATACCATGTTAGAAACCAAGAATCAGTTGCTAGACCAAAATACTTCCATAAGAGAGAGAATGATGAGAATGCTTGCTATATCAATATGCAAGATTGATTCATGGTTGAATTGATACAAATGTACAAGATGAGGCTTGCTTATAAAAGCAAGCATGCACAACCCTAAACCTAACTTGAGCTACAAGATAGCTCAATTAGATAAGGATAACAAAATACAACCTAGCACTTAAATAAAAGCCTAAGTAAACTTATGAAAGTGTAATTAAATAGTTAATTACACCAACAAATCTCAGTTTTGGTCCAAAAGAGTAAATAATGGTTTCCACATATGTTGTATAACCCTGAAAAGGGTATCTGATTCACTAATTAGTTTGTGAAGTGCTTTGGAAGTTTTGAGTGAAAAATCCCTTAAACTGGGTTGCTCATGCTACAAGAAAAGGCATGGTTAAAAGGTGAATTTTGGGAAAATCATCTGATTTTACTTTGAAGTCTAGTTATTATCAACTTGATTTACATTTTGAATGTTTTTCACCCCTACTCTACATCAGAGTGGTATCAGAGGAGGGGAGTAGGTATCTTGTGAAAGAAGGTTGAAGTTTTGTGTGTAAGAAGAAGAAGGTAATTGGAGGAATCAAAATTCCTCCTAAGGAGAATGTTGTTGCAAGGAAGATTGACAACCATGACAAAGAAATAGAAGCCTTGAAGTAGGAAATTGCTGTGATGAAAGCTAAAGGTAGGGTTCTTTTGGAATAAAGTGATTCTGAAGAGGAAGAGACCTCTAGTGAAGAAGAGGAGATGGATCCAGATGATGTGAGAATGATGAAGCTTTTGAAGGTTGTGAAGAAGGATGGACATGGAAAAATGGATGTGCCTATGTATGGAGGAAAACTTGATAGTGAAGAGCTCCTAGATTGGATTGGAGCCATGGAAAACTATTTTGATAGTGAAAAGATTGATGAAGAGCATAAGGTGAAGAAGGCTAAAAAAAAAAATGAAGGGACATGCTTTGTTATGGTGGAATTTTGTGCAAGATGAAAGGCAAAGGCAAAGGAAAAACAAGATCACTTCTTGGGAAAGAATGAAGAAAAAACTAAAAGGTACATTCCTTGTGATTATAATGTTTAGTTACTTAAGAAGTTATAGAATCTTAGACAAAAGGAACTAGATGTGCAATCATATACTGAAGAATTTTATAGGCTAAGCATAAGAACCAAGATGAAGAAGATGGGGAAGAGATGGTAGCTAGATATTTGAATGGTCTAAGGCATAACATTAAGGATGAAATCATCTTTTTGGCACCAAAGTTAGTTGAAAAATGCTTTCAAATGACAATGAGGGAAGAAGAAAAAGTAAATAGGGGACAAGAGAAGGCAACAAGAGGAAGAGGTGACACTTCTAGGGGTAGAGGAACAACTTCAACACCAAGGCATACCAAGGAAGACCTTGAAGATGCTGATAAGAATAAGGAGCAAGCAACTGAAGCAAGAGGGGAATGGAGAGGTGGAAGAACTAACTTCAGACAAAGGAGATATTTCAATGAGTTTGCAGGTAGGTGTTATAGATGCAATGAATTTGGGCACCCATCTTTCAAGTGTCCTCAAAACCAAAGTTCATTTTCAAGTGGTGATAGGAAGAGTGAGAGAAGAACTCAACTAATCCAAGAAGAAGAATGTGAAAGTTCAAGAAGACCTGCAGACCCAGAGGTGGGAGAAGCACTCATGATGAGAAGGAGCTTGTTGCAAGCACCTAAGGATGAAGACATGAGCCAAAGGAGTCTCTTTAGAACCTCATGCAAATGTAGAGGTAAGGTATGTCAAGTTGTCATTGATTCAGGTTCTTAGGATAATATGGTGTCCAGGGAGATGGTAGAAAAATTAAATTTAGAGAAGATACATCATGTAGCACCTTACAAAGTTTCTTGGGTGAATGATAGTCAAAATCTAGCAGTAAATGAACAAGCCTATGTGGATTTCCATATTGGGGAGTACAAAGATAGGGTCTTGTGTGATGTGCTACTGATGGATTGTTGCCATTTTCTATTGGGGAGACCATGGAAATTTGACACCATGCCTGTTCGGTCTTTTCCCACCATATACTTTAGCTTGCTTATAACTTGGGTGGCTCTAGCCAACTTGGGTCTCTTTCCAAGTGATGTTACAAGTCACCCAACCATTTGCTGAGGGTAGAGACAAATTATATAGGTATGTGAATAGCCTTTTGCTCATCTACCGACGATGGTGTAGGAGACACAAGAGGAGTGGGTACGTGATCAGTCTTTTCAGAGAATCCTATCTCACCCCTTGAAAATTTCTCCTACGTGGCCAAACCAATGGCAGGACCAGAGAAAAGGCTTGTAGAGAAACCAATAGTGACATTGGTCCTTTCCATCAGAATGTTTCATATACTTCTGCTAACAATATAACCAGAGGTTGTGGAATGGGTTGTGATGCTCATAAACCTTCACAATACTTAGGTACACAACAACCAAAAGGAACAAGGGGAAAATCCTCAACACCAATAGTTGAATAGACATTGGTTCATGTCGGGTTCACCAAAAAAATGTAAGAGAGGGGGACTAACCATGTTCAAGGCCCCAAGTCATAGAGAGCAAAGAGCGGAAGGCTTCCCTAACTTACCTCAGCTAAAAGGATGTTTAGGAGATGAAGGACGAGAATGATGAGGACTATAAGGTCCTTCGATCACTCTGCAAACTTGAAACTCATAATGGGGCTAGGTGAGCCAATTTTTGGGTTCAATTATGTGCCTTAGGAAGCTCTCTGCTTAAGGAACAAAGAGCGGTTTTGGGACGACAGCGTGGCACACTGGCGTCTCTCAGGTGCGTTGGCATTCATACGACTAGAGAACTAAATAGACAAGGTCAAACATTATAAAATAGACTAATGACCTAGCTAATTACTTCCAAAGGGCCAAAACAAAGCTATGAAGTAGGAAATATATGCACAAATATGATAAAGTAAATATATAAGAGTTAGGGTGGCAAGAATGATCTCACAAAGGTACTCATTTGCTAGCTAGCTCCAAGAATAATTCCACCTACACACAAGAGAGAGGAAAATTGTTGGGTGGTTGTATAGGGGCTTGCCTTATTCAGACCCGTATTTTGGTGTTTCCACCTCCATAGAAAACCAAGATAGCAATAATGGAGAAATATATGATATAGAAGGAAATGAAGTAAAGAACACAAAAGCACTACAAAACAATGTTATGCTACTCAACCAAATCGTAGAGGAGAGGAGTAGAAAGCTTACCACCTCCACCAAGAGCTCACTAGCTAATGGAGGAGAAAATGAGAGGACTCAAGCCTCTATTGCAATGGTGTTGGTTCTACACTTTCTCTATGAAGTTGACGAAGTGTTGTTGTTGCTGCTATGAGTGCAAAATGTTGCTTGAGAGTGATGGATGCAAGAAAAGCTATGTAGAATGCTTAGAGAATGGCTTGGAGAGTGTGATAAAGGATGCAAATAGATGAAAAGCATGTAGGAGGAGTGAATTTGAAGGAAAGCATGAAGAAAACAACCATAGTTAGGTCAGTTAGTCAAAGGGGGCATTGCAAATTAACCTCCAATGGGAAGTGTAACACCTTTGCAGGCTCTAGATTTAGGAATATGCTAGGGATGTAAGTGTATTGTGTGGACGTTTACACACTACATAGGCATCCTTGACAGTTATTCCTCTACTAACACACAAAATGAGTGCCAAGTGGAAGGAAGGTAGTGACCTTATCTGGAATTTAGCCTTTGAATTTGGTTTTCTAAAGTGAGGAAGGGTAAAAGGGGAATTTGCATAAGGGGTGCAAATTCGCTCCTATACAATTACGTTGACAAATTTGTGCTAGTTTTTCTAGATGATATATTGATTTATTCTAGAGATGAGGAAGAACATTGAAAGCATTTAGAAATGGTCCTACAACATTTGAAAGAGCATAGGTTGTATGGTAAACTTTCCAAGTGCACATTCTTCCAAAAGAGGGTACATTGTTTAGGTCATGTGATTTTGGTAGAGGGAATTTCTATAGATCCAGATAAGATCAAAGTAGTAATTGAGTGGCCTATACCTAAGAATGTGTTGAAGGTAAGAAGTTTCATGGGTTTGGAAGGGTATTATAGGAAGTTTATTGCAAAATTTTCTAAGATCACTTTTCCAATTACTTCTTTACAAAAGAAAGGAAATATATTTGAATGGATTAAGAAGTGTCCAAAAGATTTTGACCTTCTCAAAGAGAAATTAACCACCGCACTGATCTTAAAAGTACTAGATCCTGAAGGTAGATTTACAGTTATCATAGATGCATGTAGAGAAGGGTTAGGAGGTGTATTGATGCAAGATGGGAAAGTAATTGCTTATGAATCTAGAAAGTTGAAACCATATGAGATGAATTATGCATCACATGATTTAGAGTTGGTAGCTATAGTTCACGCATTGCAAATGTGGAGGCACTATTTTCTAGAAAATCCCTTTGAGTTGAAAAATGACCATAATGGGTTAAAGTACCTTTTTACTCAACCTAATTTGAATGATAGACAAAGAAGATGGTTAGAGTTAATAGCGGACTATGATTTTAATATCAGTTATATTAAGGAATTTTTTTTTTGGGTTGCTAATGCATTAAGTCAAAGATGACACATTACTTCTATAGTAACAATCCAAACCAATTTTAAGGGTAAAGTACTCCAAAAGTGCAAGG
The DNA here is from genome assembly GCA_007258455.2 of Sequoia sempervirens. Classification (NCBI taxonomy): domain Eukaryota; kingdom Viridiplantae; phylum Streptophyta; class Pinopsida; order Cupressales; family Cupressaceae; genus Sequoia; species Sequoia sempervirens. The sequence continues at coordinate 105,549,563 of VDFB02000008.1, read as the reverse complement.
AAGATGATCATTAATTACAAGTGAAGCAAGCACTCACAAATAATCCAAAATATTCTAGGTATAAAGGTTTTCAATTTGAACCTAATGGATTACTTAGATATAAGGGTAGGATGTATGTGCCTAACATAAAGGAATTAAGAAATATGATATGGAAGGAAATACACAAAGCACCATACTTTGGACATCCTGGAGTGACGAAAATGATGGCTGATGTAAAACCATTATACTTCTGGAAAGGAATGAAGGGTGATGACACTAGTTTTGTGGCAAGGTGTCTTGAGTATAAAAGGGTGAAAGTTGGGCATCATCATCTTGTAGGATTGTTATACCCACACAATATACCAAAGAGGAAGTGGAAAGTCATAAGTATGGAATTTGTGCAAGGATTTCCTATGTCAAGGAATAAGCACAATGCTATTCTGGTAGTAGTAGATAAGCTTACAAAGGTAGCACATTTTATACCAGGGAACCTAACTGATGGAGCACCTGTCATAGCAAGAAAATTTGTGTAGGAAGTGTTTAGATTGAATAGAATTTTTGAAAAATATTATTTCAGATAGGGATGCACGAATCACTTCTAGGTTTTGGAAAACCTTGTTTTTTGCACTAGGGACTCAGTTGAATATAAGCTCAGTGTATCAACTGGACATGAATGGGAAAACGGAAAGGGTAAACCAAGTATTGGAAGACCTACTTAGGATGTATTGCATGGATCAGTAGTACAAGTGGGAGGATTACTTACCCTTAGTTCATTTTTCTTACAATAACTCTTATCATTCTATGATAAAGATGGCTCCATTCGAAGCTTTGTATGTTCAAAAGTGTCAAAATCCTATAATTTGGGATAAACTTGAGGATCAAGTAAGTATTGGACTAGAAATGTTGGCTAAAATGGATGAACAAATTAAAGTAGTTAAGAAAAGGTTAGATGAAGCTAACAATTGATAGAAAAGCTTTGTCAACACCAAGAGAGTGCCCCATAATTTTTCCTTAGGTGACAAAGTATTGTTGAGAGTGAAACCTCACAAGAGCTCCGTTAAATTTGGAAAGTCTTCTAAGTTAGCCCTGCATTATGTTGGATCTTTTGAGATTCTAGAGGAAGTGAATCCAATAGCCTATCAAATTTCTTTTCCACCAACTCTTGCTAGAATACATAATGTCTTCCATGTGTCCTACCTTAAAAATTATATACCAAGGGATAATCATGTAATTGATTGGACTGCTTTATAGGTACGGGATGCAAGAGTAGTAACTCTTGATCCCATCAAGGTGCTAGGAACACATAAGCTACACTTGTGTAATAGAGAGGTCTTGCAGTGCAAAGTCCAGTGGGAACAGTACGCATAAGACACAACTACTTCAGAGGACTATGGGGAAATTCAACAAAAAATTCCTCATATTCTTAATGCTTTTGAGAATGCTGAATAATGTGTTGTTAGTTGTTATATTTTAAATAATACCTTAGGTCATCAAGGACCATGATTCATAAGGGGGGAAGTATGTAACACCCCAATTGTAGAGTTACTATTTACTATTACTGCACAGGTTAAATTGGAATGTAATGTGAATTTTGGAAATGAATAAATTATGCTTTTATCTTGTTATCAATATGAATTTTATCTCAGTTGATGTTATTTATGGTGAAATACTACATATATGTGAAGGAAAGGTTATCAAATTATTATTATTCTAACTTTGGAGATTTTTATGTATACTGCATATATTATGAACATTTGACTGTTGTGTGGATGTGTTAGTGGGTGTAGGTATGTGTTCCATTCCTCCAGACAGAGGGGAAGTATCACTCAGGAGAAGATATTGGTCGGGTTACTGGTAAAAGTAAGCCATCTGAGCATATACACACACCACATTAGAATGATTGAGTTGAGTCATTTTGTGGGTAATAGGTAAGTCATCCCTAGTTGTATGTCTACATTTGAGAGTCTTGTATACTTTTGCATGTATTGGTGATGTTTATCTATTTGAGATTTTGAGATCTTGTTGTGCTATACAATTATATTGACTAGTGGGATATATGTGGAAGTATGTTTACATATATGCACATGCATGTCAATGGGATCTAATGACATGCATATGCATATCTATAGATGTACCACATGTAAGCACTTATCAATATGGTGGTAATTATGATTGGCTATATGTGAATTAGATGTGAACATATATGCATACACACACACACATATGTATAGTATATATGTGTATCCATATGTATATGTATATATGTGTATCCATATGTATATGTATATCGATACATGTGTATGTTGGCGAATATACATACTTATATGGATACATCGATATAGATATAAACACACATACGTGTACATAAAGACATACGTTTATAAATATATACATATACATATACATACATATATCTATATATATATATGCATACATTTTTTATAATGTGTTTATTATATACTATATTTCCTATACTCATATATATATATCAAATGTATGCTTACATTATTAGCTTACGATATATATATCTATATATATTATATGTAAATATATATTAAAATGATTATATATATATTTATATATATATATATATACATATATATATATAAATACATTAAGGTATTTATATATATATATGTATATATTATATTATATATATTTACATATATATATAAATACATTAAGGTATTTAAATATATATATATGTATATAATATATTTTATATATATAACAATAATATATATTTAACATATTACATATGTTAAATGAAATTGACTATCTCTTATTTATTTAAGCTAATTTAAAAGATTGTTTAGAAGTTGATAGAGATTATGAATGAGGTCGATATTGACTATGCCAATGGAGGCTGATTTAGTAGCTTATGAATGTTATATGCAAATCGATTTTCATAAGGAATGAGATGCGATTTAAGTCATTGCATTACATTTGAGTTTGTTGTTTATTATTTGCTTGACTTGGTCAATGCCTTTATAGAGATCATGCTTGACTTTATCTAAACATATTACCTGCCAAGTCGATTCATTTACCATTTGGATTGATAGAAACCTATTGTCATAAAATGAAAGAAGACTGAGTTTGGCGGGCCAAATATGAAGGAAAAGGAGTTAGAATTGGCACCACCTTTGTGTTTGATTTGTTGTAGATGTATTCTCTTTGTGCTAATTCAAATTATGCATATGCTAATTGGATTATTCTTTGGATTGCTGTCATGGAAACAAGTCGATCTATAGGAGGTTTTGTTGAGTCTGAGCTTGTATGATCGCCACCTTATTGCTTTGTTTCATGTGTTGCTTTGCATGAAGCTTGCTATCTTTTTGCATGCCTAAACTATAGGCTTTGAGGTTGCTTGGTTTCTCTATAAATAGCTAAGCCTTTTCATTTGAGAGGGACACATTTCTTCAAGATATTACACATCTTTTGCAATTCATAATTCTATATTTTCCCAGCCATACTTTTCTTTACATTTGAGAGAGTGAAAGGAAGTAAGATCATATAGTTGTGAGGAAATTATATTTTGAGAGAAGAAAGTTATCAACAAGTGAGATAGAGATATTGTGATATTCTTGAGGAGTTGTTTATCAACTTGCTATTGTGGAAAAGGTTGTCTTGAACTTGGATAAAGTGATAACAGGCATGGGGATCTCTTCTTTTTTATTTTACTTTGAATGATGTTTTTTGCATGCATGGTTGAGATGTCTTTTCCAGTAAATGCTTTAGAGAATTTAGATTGTTTTGAAAAGGGAAGTTGAAGCTATGAAGTTGTTTTCATATTGTGTTTTTAAGTACTCCATAGTAGGAGATGAGTGTTTATAATATGTATTATATACTAGGCATGATTGAATATAAAAGAACATATGTGTATTTAGCTAAGTTATTGATTTAACTAGTATAGGTTGAGTTTACTCCTAGGAGATATAATCCAGTGTGGGAGGGAGTTTTATATACTTTCAAGAAAGTAGGGAAATCCAAATTATAGGTTATCTTTGGAATGATGGATTATCCATAGAAGGAAATACCTAACTTGTGTACTTACTAGTTAAGTAGGTTTATTCCAAGTAGATTAATATGAATGTAGGTTATCTAGTATGATGGACTATCCATTGAAGGAAATACCTATGCGTAGCTTAAGATATCCTTAAGTCAAATCAGCCCTAAGTAACTTGTATGTGATAGATGACTTCATTTGAAGTACTGAATGAGCACACTTTGGCCAAAGTAGTGTGAATGTCTGAGACTCCACTCTAACTTGTGTGACTACCAAGAATACACTATCATTTCACCATGATCCAGTATTACATGATAGAAAGAGATTGTAGGTTACAAGTTATAGTTATGTAGGACACAACACTATGCTTAGTTGGTTGTTGTTATCGGTTACTCTAACAATCTCTTCATTGAATGGAAGGACCATCTTTCAAATGATAGATGTGTGGGGGGTTGAATTACGAGTCCGTGGTTGGCAGAAAAATGCCTGAGTGATGCTTCTCCTCCACAATAGGCAACACAAGAACCAAGATTTGAAAGGAAGAATCCTGGATAATCTTACAACTCTATTTGTTCTAAAGCTCTTTGAGCTATGTATGTAAATGTATGTTTCTTACATTGATGTGTTATATGAAATGAAAAGGACTTCATGTTGTAATATGCTATGCATGTTTTTTGGAAATTATCAAAAAGAAAAGAAAAGAAATTATTGCAATGATTTGTTACTTGTTTATTTACTTGTTAGGTATAAAATTATAAATTTTTACTTGATAGAAGGGTATGTGCAAGATCATGATGGGCCAAAAGGTGGCGATATAATGGGTATGTGTAGGGTATGTGGCTGACGACTTTTTTTTAACTCAAAATTGATGAAATGAAAAAGGGTTTTTAAAGGAGATTCTCAGCTTTCCACCAATACAAATTATGCTTTACTTTGAATTTAATAAATAATTATTATTCATTTTCTATTTGAATTATGACTAAATTCATGATTGATAGGCTGATTGAAAAACATCTATAGCTTTCAAATGGTATCACATTTTATGAATCCAAAACATGCGTTACATTCTATGCTTCACATAATATAGGATTAAAAAAAGAAAAATTGAATTTCATGAATTTTTTACCAAGGTGGTCAGACATACGAGTTTTTGTATTTTTTAAAAGTTGTAATAAAAAAATCATAATTAATTATTTACTTGGAAAAAAATTACAAAAAAATATGCATCACATCGAGACATGAGTCCTCTACTTATATGTAAAATCTTCTACAAAAATATTATCATTTTATTATGGTTAGAGTGGTCAGACATACACCTACTTCTTATTTTTTCCCTCAAATTTAAGTACTACTGCATTGAAATTTCAATTTTTCACCTAATAGATTTTTTTATTTTAAAATAAACCTAGTATTTTAGAAACTACATTCAATTTTCTATAGATTCTATTCTTACATATTTTTGAAATAATATAGATAACTTATTCCAATTTTTACGTCTAGTTTCCTAACTTTGATTTTTCTGAATTTTTCGCTACTTAAGGGCCTATTTTTTCCATGATGATCCTTCACATACCCAAAAGGGTTAGTATGCTACACACTAACAAATCAACAAGTTTTTCTTTCCCTTGAGTGTGTTATTGGAGATTTACAGGTTGAAGATCAAGTTGAGCAAGATTTGGAGCAAAGTTGTCAAAGTTGCAAAAGTTGTCATTCAAAGTGCAAGATCACAAAAAGAGCTCTACAAAATTACATGTAGGCTTCTAGAACTTGATAACCAGGGTTTCAAGAGTGTAGACATCAAGGTATAGTATCTTGAAATCATTTTTTTGAAACCTTAAAAGGACCCATTCGCCATTGAAGGCGAATGAGTCCTCCATAACCAAAAAACAACTGTTTGGCCAGGTACACACCTTTTTTATGCTCTAAGAACATATCCTGTAGTTGCTATAATAGTTAGGTTGCATTTTTGGTTGTTATTAGCTTCTTATTTTACATAATTGAAGTGATTTTAGGCTTGGAAAAATTAGTGATCCATCATCTTGCACCAACAATTTTGGTGGATCCTATTTTCCACCTAATCATTTTTGGTGAACCCAACTTATTCAACATTGCACTTTTCTAAATTTTGGAGTCTTCAATTGTATTTTAAGTTAAAATCTTGCATTCATTGCATTTTAATTTGCATTGAATTAGGATTTCTTCTTTTGCATTTAAACCTTGCATATCATATAGGGTTTAGATTTGCATTGTTTTGCACTTCTTAAATCTGAAAATTACAAAAATAAATTAGTCATTTTGCATCTCATTTAGATTTCATTCAATTGAGTTTGATAATAATAAAAAAATTTCATTTCAATCTAGGTCTTGCATTTCATCTTTCTATTGCACTTTTGCATTCAATTTCTAGAAAATTTGAAGCTACATTTCACTGTCTACAACCTGGAACTAAAAGATATATCTAAAAGCTTGAAAACCATTAAAAAATAGTTTTAAAAGATCTTACCAAGACCCATTCTCCTTTACTGGTGAATAGGTCCTTGATCAGGTCCTACCTAAAGCTTCTGGCATCTGAAAAATACATTAAAATTGACTTTCAAATCCACAGAAAGATCCTAGAAAGACCTAACCAGGACCCATTCACCCTTACTGGTGAATGAGTCCCTACTAGCTATAGCTATACAATTTCAAGACATTAAAATATTAGTTTTTAGCTTCTATTTGGTGCCATTATCTTTTTGTTTTAGTTTCAAAATTTGTTGTTTCATCAATTTCATTGCATTTAGCTTACATTGGTTCATTTTAGTGCATTGCTAAAGGTTCAAAATTGCATCAGAACATTTCATTTTTAGCTTATTGCATTGTTAATCAGTAAATTACCATGTTTAGGTCTAAAATTCTAAAAAAGGAGAGTTGTTTAGGTAATGTGTGGAAATCCTTGTTCTCTTTGGTTGATGTTTCATATTATGTTTTTAGCAATGACCTTAATGACATTGAACTCACTTATGCTCACACAACTCCTAATGCATGTCCTCCTTGTGATGTTGACATCATTGGAGAAGATGATGCAAACATGAATGAATTCATCAATGATTTCCTTAACAACCTTGAGTCTAATGCATCCTTGTATCCTTCAATGAAACAACCCACACAGCTTGAAATGTTTAATATTTTACATCTTGAAATTGACTCACAAGTTGTACCTAAGTTCCGTATCCTAGGTGAAACTAGCACATCTAAAAAAGAAAACATTCAACCATCCTATGTCAACAAAGTGACCAACACATCAATCAACCTGGAAGAGACATATGGCAAATGATTCATGATCCTACACAAACAAGGATGTGATACAATCAATGAACATAACATTCATCAACTCCTCAAACAAATGCCAACTGAAGAAACCAAAGGGTTAGGATATCAAGATCCCCCTCACAACATAAGTACTCCTAAAGAATACCTAAGGCTTTGTAGTGATGGTACGGCAATATTAGATTCCCCTCATGATATAAATGTACTCCTTCCTATCGAACAACCCATACCTCCTAAGGGAAAGGATAACAAAGAAAAGGTCATCTCAGGACCTCTTGGCTAATCCCATCTAGAGAAGTTGGTGAATCTAGTAAGCAAAAGAGGCCTTACAAGCTATAGAAACTCAAGTTCCCTTGTCCACCACTTGAAAGGGAAAGGAAACTACAAATACTTCTAAAAAAAGAACTTATAACATTACCGCCAATGAAAGATAGGCTCATACTGTATCCTAAAGATGCAAATGTTCCACATTGTCGATACCACAAAACTCTAGGACATAGTATTGATGAGTGTCATGCATTCAAATTAGTACTGGGAAAATTTCACTTCAATGGAAATGATTTCCATTGAATGATTGCATAATGTACACCCTCCTACTCCTTGCCATGTAATAGTTGTAGAATCTTAAAAAATTCTCACTATTACACTTATTGCAAATCATCTTCTTTTGCAAGGAGCTCATTTTTCCTCACCAATCTCGACTCATTCTTGTCTTGCACAAAGTGGGGGAAATAATTTGATAGCCGTTTTCCTAGTAATGCATTTGTTGTTATCCCTTTGGCTAGTTTCCCACCTTCTGTTTATACTGACTGAGATTGGGAGGTGGATGACCTGCTTTAGGTTGACTTGCCTGTGCCTTACTAGTCTTTTACTTTTCCATTTTTCTTTGTGATTGCATGTGCATAATGTGATCCCCCCATGATGTTTCATTTGATGTTCCTCTCTCTTTTGTGCATTTTTCTATATGCACCTTCATTCTTCTCTATGTCGTAATCATCTTTCATTTGTCTTGTGTGTTCCTTTTGGGGATGACACAAGGCATCAAGACATTTATGTCTCTTCCATGTTGACCCAAATTTTTTTTGTCTTTATATTTTTCATTTGTCTTGTGTTTTCCTTTTGGGGACGATACAAGGGGTTGAGACATTCATGTTTCTTCCATGTTGACTTGAAAGTTTTTTCTTTGTTTCATTCTTCCACCTTTATGTGTATTTGGGGAATGATGATAGTTTTGTGCTCTATGAAAATATTGTAGCACATACATACTGACCCCAAATGCATAGATCCCTTATGTGTTTGTGGGGGAAACCCTTCCTTCCTCTTTCATGACGTAGCTTGCTTAAAAAATATATGACTTGGAACAATTCTTTCCGAGGAAAGATCCCATGTCATAGGACAAAACATTTGGCTGATTTAAAGAAATTTCTCACAATGATGGTGTAGCAACTCCTTTAAAGTGGGGGCATACAAAGATGACATCTTTTGGAAAAATTTCATGGCATGATTTTCCTTTTTTCTTGTGATGTGTCCTCTTCTTGGTGGTGTCATTGGGTTTGATGCCATCCAAGGGTGTATGATCTATTGTCATGGCATGATGCAAACAATGCATCCCATGGGAGATGATTTGACACTTTTGACTTGTCCTCTCTTGGAGACATTAGGCACAATGATCCCTATGAGGAAGACCGTTACACAAGAAAAGCAAAGTACCCTTTAAGAATTTTTTTTTCATGAAATTCAAAAGCATTTACAAAAAGAATTTTCATTGTGGTGCCTTATTGAAGTTATTAGGAGGATAAATTTGGTATGGTTAGTATGATGAGAAGCAGATACACTGGCATGACTTTCTCATTATATAGTGGGAAGCCGATACATTGGCATGACTTTCTCACTAAACCACTTCATTGGGACAACTCACCTAGTGGATAGACTGAGGTTACACTACCCCAGAGTGAGCATACACATATTTTGGGACAAAATAACCCTACAGATAACCTAAAGTTTTGTGGCCCCAGAGTGAGAAACATTTATTATGGACAAACAACCATTGCCTTACATTATGTTGAATCGGTTGTGCTTGATCCTTTGTTTTTGTTTATTTTTCTTTTCCTTTGATAGGGTATGATAATGTATCTTTGTTATTTATGCATACTTAAGTGTCTTGGATGTCTAATTTAGTGTGTGTTTGACATGGGGTCATCCTCTTACTAAAGTGGGGGAAAAATGTAGTAACGGAAAAAGTAAGCCTTTTTCTTGCTTGATCTAATAATTGACATTAAAGTTTAACTAATGGTGTCTTGGAGTGATGTTGTAATGTATTGTACACATTCACATCATTTTAGGACCTTTATTTAACTAAAAAATTCCTTAATTGGTCCTTTACAAAGGAGTTGTAAAGTGTTGTAACACACTTTCACACTTTTCTAGGACTTATTTTCTTAATTAAACCTTTAGCCCCTTCCTAAATAAAATATGCATAATTTGTACCTTGTTTAAGTGTTGGAAAGTGTTTTAAAGAAATTTCACATTTATCTAGGTGGTCCTAATTCATTGTGGTTAAGAGGATTTATTAACCCCCTTTTTAGGCCTTAATTTTGACACCTCTCGAAGATCTTTCTTGAAAATTATAAATTAAATATAAAATTTGGGAAATATTTGGTCCTAGTAAGTTGAGCTAGGACCCATTTTCCCCTAATGGAAAATGGGTCCTCCCTTAATAGGACCCCCTTTTCTCAGTTGATCTGGAATGGGTTTTTCGCCTTCTTTCAACTCCTCAAAGCTCGGTCCTAGAAACTTAGCCAGGACCCATTTGCCTTTGGTGGCGAATGGGTCCTCCCTTAATGAGACCCTCATTTTTGAATTTAATTTTGGAAAGAAAATAATTATATTTCTTTTGAGATATAGTGTTGGCCTTAGTTCTTTGAATTTTGAGGTTAATCTCGTAATTTAGCATAAATAAGGGGTTATTTCACATTGTTTCACCTAGAAATTTTGTGTGACTTCATGAGATCAAAAGAAAGAGAATTAGAGCACTTCAAGAGAATTCATAAGGAATTTCAAGGCATATTTAAAGTGTTTATTGCAACAATTCAAGGTCTTATCATCATGCCAAAGTTTTAATGCGTTCATGTGTGTTGAGCTAAGAAAGGAATATTGCATTGAGGATCCATTTACAAGCATCATCCTACATCTACGAACTTCATTCTTCATGGTCGCTCCCTAATTGTTTGCAGATTTGTTTCACAAGACAAAAATCAAGGTGATATCATTTACATTATTGCACTTTCATGCTTCATTTCTTTCATTTCATCATTTGGTTTAATTACCCATTAGGGGTTTGATTGAGAAAAACCCCCATTCACTAACAAATCAACAAGTTTTCTTTCCCTTGAGTGTGTTATTGCAGATTTATAGGTTGAAGATCAAGTTGAGCAAGATTTGGAGTAAATTTGTCAAAGTTGCAAATGTTGTCATTCAAAGTGCAAGATCACAGAAAGATCTCTACAGAATTGCATACAGGCTTCCATAACTTGATAACTGAGATTTGAAGAGTGTAGACATCGAGGTACAAGATCTTGAAATTATTTTTTTAAAACCCTAAAAGGACCCATTTTCCATTCAACGTGAATGATTCCTCTATATCCCAAAAAAAACAACTTTTTGTCTAGGTACATAACTTTTTATGCTCTAAAAACATCCCCCGTAGTTTCTCTAATAGTTAGGTTGCATTTCTGGTCGTTATTAGCTTCTTATTTTGCATAATTGAAGTGATTTGAGGCTTGGAAAAATTAGTGATCCATCATCTTGCACCAACTATTTTGGTGGATCCTATTTTCCACCTAAATCACTAGAATATATCTACATATGTCTAGAAACTTATATATCTACTAGATATAAAAAACTATATACCTGAATTAGTGATACAACTAAGATTGGTTGAGAAGAAATCATCATGGTAAAAGGTGTTGCATCAGTCACATTTGGAGTAGACTACTAAAGTAGAACAAGATCAAGATATAAATTAGTATATATTTAATTAATCACAGTTTAAATGATATGCATACTTGATAAAAAAGTTTTACATGTACAAAAAAAATACCAATGTGTGTAGGCCAAATTCAATGGCCAAAAGAGTGCCATGATGCACATCTCTAATCTGTTCCTTGATCATCAATTGTTCAATCTGACTTAAATATACATTAGTAACATGTGCTATTTGTTATAATAATTTTAAATGAAATACAATATGAAATAAATTTAAAAGTTTCAGCTTTACAAAAGATTACACTTGTTGCTCCTCATCTCCAACAATAGATGGCATTGCATCTATTCCTCCCTTGCACGTCTCTGCTACATTTGTAGTATGTACTAGTGCCTCATCTCCTCCAAGTGGCACATCATGCAACTCATACTTAGATGTGTCTAGGGGAGTCTAATATGTATCTCCCATAAGACCTAGACATATATGGCTGCATGTACTACACTAATGAGGCACACAAATATGTCTAGATGATGATGTTGCACCAACATCAACTAAAGCACAAGGATTCTCAATATCAGGTAGCTAGGGAAAACTTTGACGACTGTGAAATCAAATGGCTAGTCAAAGAGTGTATGGCCAAGAGACTATATGATGGGTCACATTAGCAACAAGGTCTAGATGGGGTGTTGTAGGTTGGGGAGGAAGATGAGGAGGGTGGACATGCCCTCTTGGGGCATGCTCATACCACTCCCTGAAAATGCTTGAAATCAAAATAGTTGACATGTCTTCCTAAAAACAATTCCACATATAATTTGTGGAGAAACTATAGAGGGACATCAAGATTATTGTTAGAATTGTCAAAAACACAGGCCATGGGATCAAACAACAAACAAAGACACCTTCAACACAAGATATTTGCAAATAGTAATGTGCAATATTCCCGAACAAGAAAAAACTACAAAATAAACCTCAAGAATCTATCAAATGGCATGATAATACAATGAAAGTTGAGTTCTATATAGGAGCAACCCTATATGGTAAAGGGATTAGATTAGGACAAGTGTTAACACCACATGCAATGAGATATAATGATCTAATAATAGCTCACTTTAGTTAACATAGAAAAGAACTTAGTTAACTTAATAAAGAACTCTTAAGTTTAGCTTAAGTGCATGTGAATAAATTAGACTAATAATAAATTAAAGATTAATTATTATTAGCTAATGCATGGTTACTCTAACACCCCCCCTTAAGATGAACTTAGGGAGTAGCTAAAAACCCTAAAAATAATGCATGATGGGTCCTAAAAAAAAAGGCATGGTAAGGTACCCATGTAAAAATAAAAAATCTCTCAAAATTAGAGAAAATGAGAAAACCACACTGGAAAAATCCTCTCCAAAAGAGAGAAAGGTGAATGAAGGATTGAAAAATCCTCTAAATCAAGGTGACAGACTAAGAATCCTCTAACCAAAATAATGTCCCAAAAAAGAGGAACATGTAGAACATCACTGGAGCATGAAGAAACTATAGACTACTGTTGAATGATGATGAATATAGTGCTGAAATGAAGAACCTCTAGAAACAAGAATGTAAGAGTGTCCATATGGTAAATGATCCAACTTAGTGAAATCATGTAACTAGCCATTGATGTATGTTGCATCTAAAAATTACATAGGAACAAGAACTAGATACATAGATCACTCCAAAATGTGAAACCAAGGAAGCATTAACACCAATAGTAGAAACCCCCATAATGCTAAAAAAGGGAGAGCCAAGAAAGGTACATTGAAACTTTGTGAAACCAAGATGTGCATGTAAGAGAAAAAACCTACAAAATAAAGGGTGTGCAAACTAAGGAACACATGCATGAGGAAAGAATCACTAGGATTCACTGCTGTCATGGAAGGGACACTCACTTGAAAAAGGTGTGATGGAAAACCAAAGGAAAACATCAACCCCCCCATGACACTTTATATCATAGTGCAAATACAAAATACATGAAAGGATGTGCAAAATCCCCAAAAATAATACACTAGAATGGCACTTTATCTCAATGCATCTACATAAGAGAATGTGCATGAAAACAATGTATATAATGCCCAAATAGGATAAAATACTAGAAATACATGTAGAACAACTAAATATGAGTCATCCCACACAAAAAAAAAATTACCAGGAGCTAAGACATCAAAGTAATTCACCAAATTATGAAAACACAAAAAAATGAATAAAATGCACTTGGAGAGAAATCTAGAAAAAATGCATGGATGGATATGAAGAGCTCTGAAAGACCATCCCAAAACTGCTAGAATCATGAAAAATGGGGAAATAAGTCAAAATTTATGATCTCGAGACCAAAAACAACACCTCTAACTTCAATAGGTTGTAGAATGCACTAGCAGCAAAAAAATAGTGATGAGACCCACACCATCGAAAAGCTGGAAGAACCAACTTTTTGATAATATCTCGTTCATCAAAATTTCACATCATACGCCCAAGTTATGGCTAAAAGAAAAAGACCTCTTTAGGGAACAAAGGGGTCTTGAAGGGGCTCTGCACAAGCATTCATACGACTAACGTCAGGATGATTTCATGTTGACATTAGTGGAATATTTTGAGAATATTCTTTCCTTTCAAAAAAAATCTAATGCCTAGGGAAAATTCGGCTGCCAATAAATGCCAAATTCTATTAGAATATTCACTGTACAAATGTTGAAATATTTTAAAAGATTCCATCAATTGAGAAATTGGAGGGAACTAGAAAAAACCTATCAAAAAAGTAAAGTTGGCTACCGGGAAATTGAAGTCACTGACAAAATAAGTTGGCTGCAAGGAGCTTTGGAAGCTGTTGATGGTCGGCATGAAAGTTTCCATGTAGCCATGCTTGGGGCCTACAGGGGTATGAGACTTGTAGGGGTTAGGTACCCTATGGGTACCCCCATGTTAAATTCACCCCCTTTACAAATTTAAAACCTGCCTTTTTTATTTTTTTAATTTTTATTAAAAAGATAAAAAATAAACAATTTTAAAAAATATTCTTTTTAATTTTTTTTTGAAATTGTCGTACTTGGTCGTACAGGGGATGTACAACCCCTGTACCAAAAAAAAAGCCTTAGAAACACCCAATGGTGAAATAGGGAAAATTTATAGTCAAAATTCATTGAATCGACCTCCTAAATCCAACAATGAGGTCCTTTTTGCACCAAAATGCTCTGAAATCATAGCTACCCTTTGGATTAAAAAAAAGGCAACCACTTCAAACCCTCATAGATGTGACTTCAGGAGTCCAAATTAGGCCAAGCAAAAGGAAAATTTGAATTTATTGACAAACTTGAATCCAATGGTGAGGACCTTATAGTGCCAAAATGCACCTAATTTCCCACCTCCAAAAATTGCAAAAAAAGCAATGAAGAATTCAGATATGAAGCCTATAACCGTTGTTGAAGGAAAAAAATCATAAATCAAGAAGGCATTTGCTGAATCCACACCTTGATACTAGGGAAAAATTTAAGAAACCCCCCTCCCCTTGGAGAAGCTGTAAAATCCTAGCAAATCTTTCATACTTCCTGAAAAAAATATTAATTTTAGAGGCAATTTTTTTCATTTTTCGTGAAAAAAAGCCCCATTGGCGAATCTTTTGTAATTGCTAGAAGTCTGTGGAAAATCTCGGAAAAATGATTTTTTTTTAAAACCACTAAAATATTTTCATTGGCAATTAAAATCTATTTTCAAACCAATACAATATTTCCATTGGCAAATTAAACTTGTTTTCAAACCAGAAAAAATAATTTTGTTGGCAATTTTTTTTTTTTCAAACTAAAAAATAAAATTCATTGAAAATTAAACCTATTTTCAAATTATTAAGAAAAAAACATTGGAAAATTAAACATAATATCAAACTAATAAAAAAATTCATTGGCCAATTAAATTCAGTGACGAATCCACTACCATTCGATGAATTTTCAATGGACGTCTATACTTGCATTCCAGAAGTATATCTCTCAAGCACTAGATTTGTGAATGTAAACCTCCAGAATAACACTAGAATCGTTAGAGAAGGACACGTGGCGAGATCAAGGGTCATCATCATGGTAATTAATCCGACGGGTTGGATTTTGGCGATGAGCGATAGAAGAACTTAATTGGCAAAAATATGCACGTGCATTAAGTTTGTTTTAAAAGAGGGACCGCCTAGAAAGAACGTAGGACCAAGGCTTAAAAAATTAATAACATTTTACACAAAGGATGTGGCACATCAATCTAACCATGACAATTCGATGAATTTTTTATGGAAAACTTTAGTTGCATTCTGGAAGCATATCTCTCAAGCACTAGATTTGTGAATTGAAACCTCTGGAATAACATTAGAATTGTTAGATGTGGACACGTGGCGAGATCAAGGGTCATCATCGTGGTAATGAACCTGACGGGTTGGATTTTGGTGATGAGTGATAGAAGAACTTAAGCGACAAAAATATGCACATGCATAAAGTTTGTTTTAAAAGAGGTACCACCTAGGAAGAATGTAGGACCAAGGCTTAAAAATTTAAGAATGTTTTTTTTTATTAGTGATAATTTTTTATTTGATTAATTATAAAGAAAAAGATACAAATTCTATAAAGTTCACAACATCCAAAAACTATCAAAAAAGTTGTTCAGTGATACTTGTTTATTTTATTAATTGTAAAGAAAAAGATACAAATTCTACAAACTTAGCAACATCCAAAAACTACCAAAAAAGATGAATAACTAGCTCAAAAACTAGAGTATCAGAACTTCCCTAAACAACTATGCCTTTGTACTACCCAAATGAGTAACGACCTATACCCAAGCCGCATAAAGATTAAAATTTCACAGTCAATCTAGGCTTAACCCTGAAATTCTGACGCAGAGCTAAAAACAAAACAAAAAACTACACTTTACGTTAATCATTATTACTCATTCTTCTTCAAATACTTTCCCATCTCCAGCAACAATATCTCCTTTAATGGATTTTGCTTCTTCCACAAACACAGTCTCTTCTTTTTATGTATCTCCTCTCTAGCAACTTCTTTTAGATTTTCTATTGTTTCCTCTAATGCCATTAGCTCAACACAAATTTTAAGTGCTTTCTACCCATGCTCGGCTCCTTCCCACCACCGGTCTTTAGTGTGACCCTCTAGCCATTTGATAAAGAGGTGACTTAAATCCACAAGCTCCAGGCTCCCACCATCCATTCCTTCTATTTTTACCAACCCTACTCCTCATATCGTCTATTGCAAAATGCTTTCCATGTCCACTTAAAAATATTTATGCACCAGAGTTTTCATTACTCTCCTCACCTCATTCACCGGTTCTCCTATGTCTAAACCCCAAGCCATGACCAACGAATAGATATCCATATTTTTTCTAAATCTATGTGTCAATTTTTTGAATCCATCCACCAACATTATTTGAACTACTTGCACCACCTACTCTTCCTTTTTGAGAAATAAACCTCGCAGCCTCTGCACAGATGTTTTACCCACAAAGGAGTCCAACTTCCTCCATGATGCCATGGTGAAACTGGCCTCCATTGCTTTTCTGTTTCATTGGCTTCCAACCTATCACCCACCATTGAAAGGATACAATCCTATTATACTTACACTCAAACTTGAATAAGAATCAATGGTGATAGGTGAATTTCATTATAACACCTCATTTTGCTAGACTTCTCCATAAATGCACCGTGCTTGTCACCTTTCCTATCTTAATTCACCAAAGTTGAGGTTTTGGTACTTTTCCTAACCTTACTTCCTTAGTAACTTAGTTGCAAGTCTTTCTTGGTCATCTTTGTAGTCAGTGGGTCGAAAGTTTCAAAAAATTTGAAACTTTAGGCTTTGGTTCTAAGGTTCCAAATTTTAGCGACCATGCGACATTATGGACCAAGAACATTAGACAAATTTTTGATGGACGGTTGTAGTTGCATTCCAGAAGTATATTGCTCAAGCACTAAATTTGCAAATGGAAACCTCCAGAATAACACTAGAACCATTAGATGTGAACACGTTGTGAGATCAAGGGTCATCATCGTGGTAATGAATCCGATGGGTTGGATTTTGGCGATGAGGGGTAGAAAAACTTAACTGGCAGAAATATGGACGCGCATTAAGTTTTTTTTAAAAGAGGGACCACCTAGGAAGAACGTAGGACCAATGCTTAAAAACTTAAGGACGTTTTACACAAAGGATGTTGCAAATAAATCTAACCACAACCATTCGATGAATTTTTGATGGATGGTTGTAGGTGCATTCCACAAGTAAATCTCTAAAGTAGTAGACTTGCAAATTGAAACCTCCGAAATAACACTAGAACCATTAGATGTAGACACGTGGCGAGATCAAGGCTCATTTCTCTCTTTTCAATGACTCGGCATATTACATTTCATTTAATTGAAATTATCAATATTTTTGAAAAATGTGTGGTAGTCATATTGCTCACAATGATTAATGCCATATCAACATCCAAACTTTGAAGAGATTGTTTGGACAACTCATGAGTCATAGCTTTAATGAAACAAGATTTGTAATGATTTCAAATTTTCATAATTCATATCGTTTGAGTGACACTGGAGTCTGGAAATTTTGACAATTGTCACTTGTCAGCTTGAGGTACAGTTTGCATACAGCCATACGTCAATCAAATTAAACATTTTAATTGTACATGTAAGGCTTAAGTTGCTGTTACACAAATTGATTAAGTTGGTTTTTTTGTTTGCATGAATCGCCATTATGAATCATGATTATATGGTATATGTAACCTCATAGTGCACACTTGACATGTGTGAGGTGTACATAAGAACCAGGCTGGTAGTGGCACTATTGGCGGAACTGTTGGCCCATAAATAACTAAATAGGATAGTGACTAGTGAGCAGAACTAAAATCATTCGTTGAAGGCTAAATGCCTTACTTTTGAGTGCAATGTTCAAATTGTCGTAAGGGTTTTCATTTTGTAGGGTTAATAAGGATTCAGGAAGAAGATCATGTGGCATTATTGGGGATACTCTAAATTCTCCTGCCTATAGTTATGTAGTCACAGAGTCAACGACCAAATTTCATTTAGGCTTCAAGTTTAGAATGGGTGGAATTGGAAAGAAGTTGATTTGGTTCACCTAACTTCTTAGACATGTTTTGAACCAGGAGAGGTGCTCTGATGGGCATAACCGCTATTCCTAGTGCATAGAAGTTGCAAGTAAAAGATGGGAGAAATTTTACAACCCCTCATCTTCTGCATGACTTTGATTTTCAAAGGGGAGAAGTACATTTTGTATCTTCACAACTCCCATTTCCCCAGTTTGATTGACCTCCTTTTCTCCATGCATTCATTTTCAAAGCTACTGGCTGATTCGGGAAGTCCCATGCATTTATTTTCAGAGCCCATGGTTGACCCAGAAAGTCCCATTATTTTCAGACAAACATGTATTACATTTACGTTTTCACCAGTGGTCTAGCAAAAGCTTGGTGCTTGCACTTACATTTGTATTTGTAATACGTAATAATGTGACATTTTCATTCAGTTGCAATAAAATAAATGGTTGTGCTATTAAAAATCAATTGATGAAATCATAGCAGTTGTGCTATTAAAAAGCATAGAAAAGCAATAGATGAATCTATTCATATCAGTTTTTTTTTCCTTTAAGAAATTGTCTATTTATGAAATAATTGCATGCAGATTTAAAACTTAAAAGTAAAACATAAAGCAATACAAATACTAAAGTTAAGTACTCGAATCAATTAAGTTGGTTTTTTGGTTTGCGCGAATCATGATTATCACTATAGTAACCCAACCTCACACGTGACACGTGTGAGGTGTACATAGGGACCAGGCTGGTAGTGGCACTATTGGTCCATAAATAAGGATAGTGAGCATAACTGAAATAATTCGTTGAAGGCTAAAGGCTATACTATTGACTCTTTAGTGCAATGTTTGAATTTTCATAAGGGTTTTCATTTTGTAGGGTTAATAAGGATTCATGAAGAAGATGATCTGGTATTATTGGGGATGCTCTAAATTCTCCTTCATGCAATTATGTAGTTATAGAGTAAAAGACCAATTTCCTTCAAGTTCAGAATGGGTGGAATTAGAAAGAATTTAATTTGGTTGACCAAACTTCTCAAACAGGTTTTGAGCCAGGATGGGGAGCTCTGGTGGAGATAAGTGCTCTCCAAGTGCATGGAAGCAACAAGTAGATGATGGGAGTAGTTTTACAACCCCTCATCTTCTGCATGACTCTAATTTTCAAAGGGGATAAGTAATTTTTGTATCTTTAATAGCTCCAATTTCCCCCGTTTGATTAGCCCCCTTTCCCCATGCATATTTTTTAGTAACCATGATTGGTGGTGGCCGCCCTCCATGCATTTATTTTTAGATGATAGAGAGTCAAAGACAATGGCAGAAGCTTGGCACTTGCGCTTACATTTGTATTTGTACTATGTAATAATGTGAAATTGACAATTGTCATTTAGTTGTAATAAAAATAAATGGTTGTGCTATTAATGTGATTATGTGACATTGTAATTCCTTTTATTAATTCCTTTGCAACATTAAGTGTTACTGTACTATTAATGTGACATTGTAATTCATTTTATAAAGGTGTTGGTGTGAATTATAGCACATTAAATGTTGAAAAAAACTTTAAAACACATGTTTACTATTTAGAATATATATCATAAATTACTCAACCATTCAATGAACATTTGATGTATGGCTGTAGTTGCATTCTGGAATGAAATGCACAAAGTGCTAGGGTTGCAAACCTAAATGTTCAGAATCACCCTATAACCATTAGATTTACAAAGATCAATAGTTTAGATTCTTTAGAATTTGTTGTCAATACAAGACTAAAAAAAGCACTTTCAGTTTATACTGCTAAGTGATTTTATTTTTAAGTGAGAGGGTCAGCACACAGGGAGATTTCAGTCTTTAGTTTGCTCATTGCAGTGCACCATGACACCACCCTGTTTTGGGTTCCATAGTTCCACTTCTGACAAATCCATTCTAGAAACGCAGTTTCCATGACTGTCGACATTAATCTTTCCAAGAATCAAAAGTCGGGTAAGTGAAAGAATTCCTGTGGCTATGTTTCATCGTTTGATGTTTTTTAAAATCTTATTTTTTCAAACTTTAAAGTTTGGGTTTAGGGCTAAGAGACTTACGAATTAAGAAAAATTAAAGAGGACTAATAGGGAATTCACAGTTTCACATTGTATAAGCATGTCTACCAGTAGTACCACTAGAGCAATGTCAGATAAAAAAATACATTATGCAAAATTGCTTAAAACCCCAGGTTTCACTGATGAATACCATGATATTTATGATCTTGAAACCTATGGTAGGCGTACCTCAGAACTTAGATTCTCATCTGAGAATAAGGCCTTAAAGAAAATGCAAGTTAATACTAATAGTATCAGTGCACCGTGGGTAATTGGATTAGGGCGCATGATGTTACATGAGGTTTTCCCTTGCCCTAAATTTATCATGGTCTGTGCCCAAAATTATGATGATAACAAAAAGAGAAATTGTTAATAAAGATATCAAAGAAGAATTGTTATCCATTAATGTAGAAGAACTTGGAAAAGTGTTGGGGTTTACATTTACAACCGAAGAATTTGGAAATGTCCACATTGACCTAGAAAAGCTTGCTAGTGATTATAAAGCAGTGGATGAAATGGAGAAAAATTCTTTCTTAAACAGAGTAGTTCAGGATATAAACAAATTGAAAGGTGATCATAAGCCTCCTTATGATTTGGAAATTTTTAAACCATGGGTTTAGGATACTATTTCCATGCTAGAATTTTTCCTCAGACTAGATAGCAATTTGGAAGTGGGTGCATGCCTCCTTGAAATGGTGTATAATATCCATTATGGTGTTCCACATGTCAAATATAAATTTATTGAGCACATTGTAGAATCCATGCATAAACAATTTTTAATGATTAAAGGAGGCTCCACCAAGACATTTAGGTTCACAACCTAATTGTGGTATCTTTTTCTATTCAAATTCAGAGGAATGTTTCAAACCAACAAGCTTCAGATTTAGCCCTATAGTAATCTTGAGGAAAAGAAAATGGCTCCAGTAAATGAATTGACTACTATTATAAGGATGCATAATTCTCGAAGGAACTACAGTCATTTTGTAGACTACTATTTGGCTCCATTGCATCAAGCAATTACAAATACTCCAATGCCTAGATTGCCTATGTCATGTAGAAACTACATTCAACTAGGAAAAGAAATACAATTGGTTGATTGGTACTTAATGGAAGAATATACTGTGCTAAGATTTTATGCATTGGGAGTATAGCCATACAAACTTCCAATACATGTGACAGAAAGGGTTTTTTCTTTGGAATATGTAAGGCAGATGTAGAGTACTGATGAACTGCACTTTACCAGTCAACAAAAGAAGACCTTATTTCCTTCTTTACCTTTTTCATGTGGAGGGATCACATTCGAGAGAAAAGAGTTTAGTGTGGAACACAATCTTTTGATTTTTTTTTGATTTTGATGCTATCTATCACTAGCAATATGATCCATGTGACACCATTAAATCAATAATTGTGCTCAATAAGAATGCTGCAAGTAGAATTCAACATGAAAGTAAACCCTTGCTCAAAAACTAGAGAAACAAGGATTCTTGGGATGAGGTCAAAATTGCAATGGAGAAAAGTACTGATGAGAATGGTATTTATTTTGAGCAATTGTTAGCAAAAATTATGGCGTTGCATCAAAATACAATCAGGAGGTACAACAATTTTTATCAAAAAAGTTGTAAACCATGTAGTAGAGTAAAAATTCCAGGTTCTCTAGAGAAGGAAGTTACAGAAAAAAACTGGTCACGATAAAAAATTACTACCTTTTGGTCTATGAGGAAGGAGCTAGGTGCACCAAGAGCTCTTGCAGAGTATGGAGATAATGAAGAAGATAGTGAGTTTAGCAAATTGTGGAATATAGAGCATCTAGATGAACAAGAAGATAAAGAAAGTGATCATGAATCTAATGATGATAGGGAAGAAGGAAGCCATGTAAATTTCAAACTTGGTTTAAGTGAGGCCACAAAAGAAGCATATACTATTGGAGCAGCCATAGCTGAAAAAATGGGTTATGAAGGTGGCCCTTTGGGATCCCAAAGACAAGGCCCTTGGATGGTAATAGATGTAGAGCATAGAAAAGCAAGTGATTTTTCTGGCCTTGGGATTGGAGGTGAAAAAGTAGACATAGGGCATACAAGAAAATTTGGTAGAGCTTCAAATCCTCATCCTCATGGTCAGACACAATCACAACTAGGACATGCCCATGGTGGAGAGCTTAGTGCAACTGGAAGTGCCTCTAGTGGAGATGGTATGGGTAGTAGTACTAGTAGTGGTCAACATGTGCTACAACAACAAACTACACATAAGAGGACAACAATACAATATACCACAAAAACACTAGGTCATCAAGGCATATAGAAGAGGCAAAGGATTTTGACAGGTCCAAGTCACACTACCAGTGGATCCACCACAAAGGAGTTATTTCCAAGCACCCCCCAATGCTAGTTAGCCTGGCTATGACATCATTAGCAACTGCAAGTACTACTACTCCTATTCCTTTGCCATTCAAGCATTCCATTGTTCATATGTCCTTAGGTTTTGATTACATTGAAGAGTTTAAAAAGAAATCAGACATGAAAAAAAAGAAGAAGCAACTGATGGAGAGTGCATCTACTATAAATTCAGAGCCTGCCACAACCATGGTATTACCCACATTTGACACAAATAAAGAAATCATGGAGTACACATTTCTTGTTCCCATAGTTCAAGAAAAACTAGCAAACCAGATGACTCGATCTGAATTCCATGTGAACAATATTCAATTGGATTTTTTTTGGACTTAGAAACATTGACAAAATTAATGTATCAAAGAAGAACAATGAATTGGTGTACACATCATTACTAAAGCAAGATAGAGAGAAAAAAGGTTACATAATCAAATTGAAAAGTTACAGGAAAACCTAGCAAATGAGAAAGCAAAGAGGAAAGCAACAGATAACAAGAGCAATGAATTATAGAAAAGAATAAAAAAATCTTCCTTTGCATCAACAAGAAAAGAGGATAAGCAAAATGAGACTGCAGTGAATGAATTGAAGAAAAGGATAGATGCAAGCAACAAGAAATATGACGAGGATAAATCCACTTCAGAAAAAATAAGACTAAGCATTGCGAATGGAAATGCACAACAGGAACAAAAATTGGAGAAGGAGAGAAAAATAAATGAAAGATTGGTGGTAGAGGTGATGGAAGCAAAAAATGAAATTGAGACTTGTCAAAATAAGTTATCTACATTTTATAGAGAGACAATGAGCCATATGAAACAAAAGATTTGGGATGAAATAATGTAGAGGATTGATCATTTGTGTGACATGTTTCAATTGATTGATGCTATCAGACAACATCATAAGAAGCTCAACAAATATTTAGTGGACAAAAAAAATGTGCTGGCATTAGAGAAATCTACAAAATAAATTCAACAAATAGTCTACAAAGCCAGTGAAAATGTTTTGAAATCAAAAGGGATTACTAATTGGTTTGCTACATCAATGACGTTGTCATCTATCATTGAAAAGTGTTTGAGAATATGTGAAACAAAGGAATATTTGAATTTGGTTGTAGAAAAGATGAAAAAGGTAGATTAAAACATAAGTAACTTCACATAACTTGGTTTTCTAGAGGGTTTTGAGACAAATGAGTGATTCATTGGAAATAATGATTTCAGAAAGAAGATGGAGGATGCAATGAAGATTGATTTGGGCTAGTTTCCTTAGAACCTAGATGTGGTGAACTACTTGGATTCCATCAAACCATTGTTAACCTTGAATGCAAAATTGACTGAAGAATGCAAGACAGGTTCCAATTTGAATCATGAATTGTTAACAAATCTTCAAGTCAAACAACATCAGTTAGAACAAATGACAATTCCACCACCTGAATAGTGGAAGTTGCTAGAAAAGGTGTTGCAATGATTTAATTTTTGATAATATGGGTTTCCAAGTTCCAACTCAACTTTGTGTAGCATTGTCTTTGTTCCAACTTAGACTTCAGTAATGTGTCGATGTTAAATAATAAATTATCTATATTATTTATTTTTTCATTTGAAGAAAAAGTTTGATAGTGGTTTCAACTACTAGATACACTTCAAAGATTGTTGATGTTCATTGTTGTATATGCTACTAAGACTATTGCTAATATGTTATTAAGCATTGAGTTGAGTGATGAATCGCTTAGTACATGTTCAAGTTTTACTTTTAACACAATTAAAATATGAACTATAAGGTGACTTTAATTCCATGCATCCATAATCTTAGTTAAATTGCATTACAATTCACACATCGATACTCAATCTCCGTGACTAGTACTACTTATTAGATCCACTAAACATTTATATGAATTCATGCTTTAATCAAGGTACTTTAACTGGTTCATTAAACTAGATCTAGAATTAAAACATACATCAATGCATAATGACAAAGAAGATTAATGAAAGATCATTGATCAGATTTCATTAATAATTCATGTATAATTCATTTTGTTGAGTAAATTAAGTTCATGCATACATAACCTTTGAGTTACAGTGTATTATCTATGACTTTACTGAGTAGTTTGTCAGTGGATTATCTATTAATGGAATTGGAATGATAGATTTTTGGTTAGTCTCTTTGTTGTGGTTACTATCACTCAAAGTTGTGGTTTTGGTGCTTTCCCTAACCTTAGTCACTATTCCTCAAAGATTTATAATTTATAACCTTATCGGTCGCTATTCATCAGAGTTTTATAATTTATAACCTTGTCACGAAGTTCTAAATTTTCATAACTTCCTGATTCCATGAGTTGGTTCACTTTGTTGAGTTGAAAACTTGCAAGTCTTTCTAGTTTCTTGGTCATCTTTGTAGTCGATGGGTCGGAGGTTTCAAAAACTTCAAAACTTCAGACTTTGGTTCTAAGGTTCCTAGTTTTAGTGAACACGCGACATTATGGAATTATGTACAGACTAAACTAGAATTTTTTTTTGAGGAATTTCCAAAAGCATGCATGTTTCAAGGCTATCTTTTTGATGAATGAAATTGAATACTGCATTCAATGCATGTCCTATAAAAAATAATGACATAAGTGCATGGCAAAGTTTTACTCAGACATCTAGCCTGCGTTCTCATTCTTT
This sequence comes from Sequoia sempervirens, assembly GCA_007258455.2. NCBI lineage: Eukaryota > Viridiplantae > Streptophyta > Pinopsida > Cupressales > Cupressaceae > Sequoia > Sequoia sempervirens. The sequence goes on along the minus strand of VDFB02000008.1, from coordinate 105,524,075 downwards.
GGCAAGGCCAGTACTTCTCAAGTGCAAACATTATTTTTACTCAAAAATTTAGCCTACATTATCATTCTTTTCCAAGGCCAGTACTTCTGAGGTGAAAAAATTATTTCTCCATGAATTTTCATTTTGTGCTCATGCAGAGTGAATGTATGGTCGGCATAAGGGGTACAAAGCTCAGACCTTTTAAGTTAGAAGAATTTTGGGCACGCCTGGAGAGGGACGACAAGTATGAGGTAGATATAAAACTCTTAGAAAGTAGGCTAGCTTAGGCTAGAGGGTTTTCAGAAGCTATGTTGAGTGTGGACCTGATAAGTGCATGTGCGAGAAGGTACATTCCATAGAAATGGGAAATTAAAGCCGTAGACGGGATTGCAATTGCAGAAATTTCTCCTGAAGCTATTTCCTGAGCACTAGGGATTCTAGAAAGGGAACCTCTAGAAGACATGTATGTCATAGTGGCAGGTGAATTTTTTGAAGCGAATAAAGACTGGTGTAAGAACTCCATGGCTAAAACCTGGCCAAAGACTAAAAGGAGAGGTAAGTCGCAACTACCAAATAAACTTAGAAGATTGCATTTTAAGGGAGAAATTGCAGATGCTATTGCTTTATTGCACCACATTTTTTGGAATGCACAAGTTGAGTTATTTGAGGATTGGATATACTGGTTTATCTTGACAGTTTGTAATGATAACATTTTCATTGACTAGGCTGAAGTTATTTGCTTCCAATTGAATGAGCAATTAATTACTTTCCAAAGAATGCTACTTTCTGTACATGTTCTTTCTTGACCTACATTGTAGGTAGTCAGAGGTCCTTTTGGCCAGGGTTGAAGCTGTAAGAAACCCTAGCTTCTGATATGCTTGTGTATAAATGCTTTCCTCAGATCACTAAAAAATTTGGAATGGGTGATTTTTGTCGTGTTAATGATGAATTTTTAATGGAGGCCATGAGGAAGCTGGATGGAAATCTAGAAATGCGCCTTTCCCTTGAATCCATTTCTCTTGTATCAAAATATGGGAATTTTTATATCCAATTTGATATGTTTTCCTATCTAAGAATAGGGGTTTTGAGAAAGCCCCATTGAAATTACCTTGGTATCCTGCAGATTTAATGATATTTCTGGAAGTTTGTTGACAAATGACAATGGTTAATATTAAGTATACGAACATGGGAAAACGAGGGTATGCCTTCCCATTGGAGACCCCTTCTTTTTTGTGAAAAACAAACCAAATGGCTAGGGGAGTTGAAGGACTTCTCAAGGAATATAACCTCCATAATTTTTCTATGAGAGCTAATTTTGATAGTAAGGGTTTTGTGAAGCATAATCTCTATGGAGGGAGCTCATATCGACATCACCCATCTATCAAAAATTTCTAGGAAGATTGTGTCGATGAGAATGAATTTTTGAGAAGAGATTATATGAGGCTAATGCTAAAAAAAATACAGGCTTTTGGTCTTCAATTTGACATTCTTGAAAATGTAGCTAAGGATTCAACAATCTTAAATCCTTGATATGAAAAATTTCCTGATAAATCCCAACGTAGGGTTGATTGGAACCAAAGTGAAATTTCAGATATGAGGTTGTGTCCTACCCTAGTGCTTAAAAGAACCCAAGATTGGTTGGATGGGAAATGGCGGCAAGTTGCTGGTCTTGTTCAGGAGCCAAAGTCATCATAGAAAAATGAACAGGGGTCTACACAAGCATTTGGTACAAGTGTATCATCAGGGAAACCCTCTGTTAGGTCATCTAGTGCAAATTCTCAGTCAGGAGGTGATGGTGATAGGCCACAAGAAACAGTCAAGTTGAAGAGCATCTATGAACAAGACAGTGTGCTTTCTCCTACCCCTAAGAAGAATACCAATCAAGAAAAACTTGTGGCTATAGATTCTGAAGCTATCTTTAAATAGATCGCTGAAGATAATATCTTTCCTCCTATGTCTAAAGACTCTGAAATTCCCTCTTCTCCGCCTGATAATCCACCTTTCACTCCTATCGCTCCTAAAGAAACTATTACTAGAAAAGAAGATTCTATTCTGGTAGTAGCCTCCCCAGGATGGCTGAAAAAAGCAATGGAGAAGAAGAGAAAGTATACTCCTACAATGACAGTTGGAGTGGATATAGTTGCAAATTTACTTCAAAGCTCTTCAAAACCTAAGAAACCCAAGAGGATGTCAAGGATGGTGACTGATGCTACTTCTAGAAATCAATTGTTAGAAATTGCTGACCCTGTCAAGGATTTAAATGAGGATGAAATGATAATAGTGGAGTACAAAGTCACACATGTTGATATGGGGCCTCCAACACTGGAAGGTGATATGTACCATGCCAATTATTCAATCATTACATTGATTAAAAGAGTGAAAGAATAGAGGAAAGGAAATATAAAACTGCAATCTCAAGTCCTTGCATTGAGTAACTTTATTTCTTCCATGGCCACTCCTCCTACATTTGATGAAGCCTCAAGTTCTCAGTCTCAGGTAGAGAGCATTGATGTGCTCACCATAGAGAAAATTAAAAATAATTTGAGCTATTCTAGAACTACTTGTGAGGGGATCGAAATAATATCTCAAGAGGCTATCTTCTTTCTGAATAAATCTTTGCAGTTTTACAGTTGAGTTCTTGACAAGAGGAAGGAGTTAGTAGGAGAACTTCAAGATGTCAGAAAAGATCAAACTAGTCTCTATGTGCTCTCTCAATAAATGAAAGAATTGAACTCTATGGATTCGAAGATATTAATTAGTGAGAAAATTTTGAATAATCCTAAGGAGCTAGACCCTTCCTGGTCTGATTCATTAGAATGGAAATTGAATATATATGATAATCTGGTGAATGAAATTAATAACACACTTGAAAAATATTATGAAATGTTGGAGGGAATTAAAAAATATTTCCATATTATGGGAGCAAAAATTATAGACGAGTTTGATGAAAGGATTCTAGATATAAGAGAGATCTCTATGAAGTTTAGAGAGAAATTCAATAAAGAAATATCTGATCCTGCTACAATGACATGGGAGTCCTCGAAACTCAGTGCAATGGAGCTCCACCTGAAGGCTTATAATTATGGAGAAGAGAGAAGATATCATATGTTGTTTGATTTTGAAAAGGCTTTGGGAAAATGGAGAACCAGGTTATAGATTACTACAATGCCAGGGAGCAAAAACATCACCGCAACTGTCACCAAGTATCGAGAATACAGGAAAAGATTAAAGGAACAGGAGGTGTTATTGAAGGAGAAGGAGGCATAAAATATTGAAAGTGAAGGAGTCGGTGTTGTTTAGTTTTTAGTTTTTAATGTTATTTTCTTTAATTTGGCTCTCTTTATACTTCAAAGACTTTTTATTTTAATTTCTAAAACAGTTGTCTTCAAGGAATCCTTATCAAGACAAAAAAAACTCTTTATTTTTATTGCTTTTTTGTTATTTCAATATAGAAAGACAATGGTGAAGTTCATGCATGCACAATCTTTGAGTTATGGTGTGTACTATGTGGATTTATTGTGCTTTTGCTGAGTAGTTTTCCAGTGGATTGTCTATTATTGGAATGATAGATTTTTGGTTAATTTCATTGCTGTGGAATGTTTATTTATGAATAGAGATTTTATGGTTATGGATGTGTAAGGAGTTATCTAAATAATTTAGGTGATTTGGTAGTTTAAGCTTTTATTGTTTAAGTTGTGTGGATGTCTTTATAAGTGATTTATGTTGAACTGTTAGCTTCTGTTAGCTTATAAGTTGTGGATGTTGAACTTTTAACTTCTGTTCAAGGAATGGATTAATGTTCTTTGAGTTATTTATCAAAGATTTTGTGAATGGAAATGCAATAGGAATTTATGAGTTGAGTGATAAGTGTTGTTCTTTAAAAATGATGCAGAAACACCTATCAAATTCAATACCATGGAATACAATATAAAATATAAAATATCACAATTTCATGGAATACAATATAAAATATCAGCAACTAAAGTTTGGAATATGATTCATGAAGTGCAATATAAAATAAAATATCATGAAGTGCAATGATTCACAATTTCAATTTTCATTCAATACAATATAAAATATCATCAATTACAGTTTGGAACAATGGAAACTGATTCATGAATCTTGTAGTGCAGTATAAATACCTAAAAGTTGCTAATTCTCTTCCATTTCCCAAATGGAGTCAGGGTCTTGAAACTGACATTCAACATCAGATAGAGTAAAAGATTCATCTTGAAGCTCTTGATTTTGAGTCTACTCTTCACCTTCTTTGGCCTGTGTCTCAAATTCAACATTCACTATGTCATTTTCGTCAATGTCATCTGTCCCAGTCTCACTGCCCATGGCAGTGCCACCAGTACCAGCCTTTGGAATTGGAGTGTTGCATAGACTGGTCCCTCTTCTTTCACATGTGGACCTCTAGATTGTGAGTTCCCTATCAAAAGGAAATTTTTTGATCTTATACGCAGTTCCTTTCATCCCCAAGCAATTTTCCAAATTTTTGTCTAGTTTGTTTCTTAACTTTGATTTCAAAAACCCTAATGTACTGAAAACTCTCTCATCCTCCACTGACCCCAATATCATTGTTTGACATAAATCAATAAGTTTGAAATATTTTGATATCTTATCACGCAATATTTCACTTTGACCTAAGTTTGTCCAAACCCTTTTTATTGATCCCGGTTCAAAGGCCTTGTCCTTGCCCATGGATTTATACCAGTCCTTAATAGCATAGCTACTACAAAATCCTTACATTTCTTTCTTAGCTTATCTTCATTTAAAATTCCTTCTATTTTCTACTCATTGATTGTTACAGTTTTCAAAAATTGTTCAATCAAGATTTTTACTTGAGCATGAAAAAATCTTGGGTTATCTCAGTTTTCCCAAAATTGAGGATACACAATAGTCATGGCTTCAAGTATTTCATTTCGAGGGAATCTTTCATGAATATCTGAGGAAAGATATTTTGTAATTTCCTTCAAATTATCACCAACAGATTTAACAATGTCTTTAAATCTTCCTCATTAATAGGTACTTCTCTGCTAGAGCACCTGGTAGTCTTACATTGGTACATTTGTATCTCATATCCACATACACAGATACATAAGTGCCCGCTTCCATTAAACTGCAAATAATTATCAAGATCATTCAAATCAATAATTTTTTTCCATAGGTTATAATCTACACCATCTTGTGTTAGATCTAGATATAGATAATCGAGGGCCAAGCATGTATGTTTACACATATTGGCATATTCATTAATATACATAGTTCTGTCTTGGGATTTCTTCACAAGACTATTCATTTCATCCAGCATGGGTAGAAGACTAGCTAAAGTCAATATTGTCTCTATATTGCTTAACTTATGTAAGAGGTCAGGAGCTTTGTCTACCGTCCTACGATTTTCGTACATCACTCCAATTAAGGATTGATATTCTGAAAGAAATCGTTGCGCTGGTCCATGCAAGGAGATCCATATGGTATCGACATCCTTGAGAAGCTTGTTTCCTAGTGTTATTACCTCAGCAAATTCTAAAATTTTGTGAAACGTTTGGAACTTCGGCAGAAGTATGTGTGGATTTTGCAGATTAGATTTTCAACTTTTGATACTGTAGGAAACTTTCTTACAATTTTGAATGCCAAATTTATTCTGTGGGCCATGCAGTGAATGCCAAGCATGTATGGTGCACAAGTAGTTATTAATTTTGTGCAAACACCGGTCCTTTGACCTTGTATCATTGCAGTCAGCTCCTACACACACCAACTTTTTTGGAACTGTCAACTCATCCATACCTGCAATTTCATTCAAATATTTCTTGACTAGTTCAAATATATTATGTGATGTTGAACTATCCTTCATTTTATGAACACATAGAAGATGAGCTTGGTGAACATGTTTTTGTACAGTATAAAAATGCATACAGACCCAAGAAGTATTGCCTATTGCAGTAACTCCATCTAAAGATAATGCAATGAAGTTTAACTCTTTTACTTTATCCTTTAAATCTTCCTTTTCCACTGCAGCAAGACACTTTTCCCATTCCCATCCAGCGTTTACTGACCAATGTGTGTAGGGATAGTGAGGAGCATTCAAAAAAGATAATAAACCAGAATATTTTGGGTAGTCTGTCATAGGATGCCCTCTAGACAAAATATGAAAAACAACACTCATCTGAATAGTTTTTGAAATATTTGCTCCTTCCATTGCTTTTCCAAATTGAGCCTCAAGTGTACCTTTACATGTAGTAAGGTTCAACATTATTTGGTGATGCTCTTCATAATCCAAGACATACCTAACATGAAGACATTCTTCCTTTGATTTCCATCATAATACTGATTGTTCCTTTCCATCTATGATTTATTTTTCATAAACTTTACCTATATGCTTTTCTATAGTGTCAATCTTTAGTTGCAACGTCTTGGGTTTTCCCAATTTCCAAGTACAAATTGTACATTTGACATGTGTTGCTTTTTCAATATCATTTGATTCCCCCACTACTACAATGAATGGGTACTTTGACAACCAACCAAGTTGAAAATTCCTTGTCATTTCCCACTCATGCCCCCTTTTTGGTTTGTTTTTCCTTTTCTTGCTACCAACATCATCCTCATCCAATTCAATTATGTCATTCTAGCTAACTAGGGTATCCCTTGGAGCATCTTCTGTGGTATTGCCATCCCCATTTGAATTTGATACATTTTGTTTAAATCAATGAAAATATCAACTTGACCTTCCTCTGGCGCTGAGGTATTGTGAATGCTACCAATATTTGGTGGAAGAGTTGATGATGTAGCTCCATCTTGATTTGATCGATCAAAAGCTTTGAAAATTCCAAAGTAAGACTGTATGGTACGTCTAAGTTTTGGGCATTTTGATGGCCTCTCAGTCTCTTGATCTTCACCACACTGAGGGGCGGCAAGAGTATTTTCAACACCCTAAGGAGCAGCAAGAGTATTTTCACCACCTTGACCCTGGGGAGTGGCAGGAGTAGTTTCACCACCCTGAGGAGCGGTAGGAGTATTTTCAACACCTTGAGGAGCGGCAAGAGTAGTTTCACCACCCTGAGGAGTGGCAAGATCCTTACCGTTGCTGCTCGAGTTGCTCGACATATTAATCTATGATTTGATCAACATATTCTTCTCTCACTTCAAATAAAAAATTGGAAAAAAAGTCTTCTTGTTTAAGAAGGACAAAGAATAATAATATAGATCCCATTCCCTACTCAATATCATCTTTAAGACTAAATCAAGAATGGAAAAGAGAAAAAGAAAACTTATTATTATAACTAATAACACTATAAAGAAATGATCAGTGATCACTCACCTTTAAGTCTACGTTTTCGACTTTCGCTGGCTTCCGAATTGAGAAGTAGAACCTCAGAACCGAACAAAATGTGTAAGAATAAATGACACTTTTGATTGTATTTATATCAATCCATGATTCCATATTTGGCGAATTCCATGGGATTTTTAAATGGTATATTAAAAATTTGGCGAATACGTTATAATTTTCAAGGCGAAATGTGTCCTCAAATTTAATTATTTTTTTAATGTTATTGGTGAAGGAGGTCCTCATAAGCAACTATTTATAAATTTTAATTGGTGAAATGAGTCTTCACAAGCAACTATTTGTAAATTTTAATTGGCGAAATGGGTCCTGATACAATGTCATTTTAATAGTATTGGAAAATATGTAGGTGTTTTTTATTAAATGCTTCCAGGATTCAAGTGAAAATATTAGTCGGTCCATTTGAAACACGTAGTTTGACAATGGCGAATTTGTTGCTTAAATATGTCTCATAAAAAAAATATTGGTGAATCGACATGCATTGGACCTATGTTTCATAAATTTTGGGCGATTTGGATACCCTATGGGTGCGAGAAATTTACCAATTTTGAGTTAACCGATTCCTAGAATTTGCCAATTGGCAAAGATTTGCCACTAAAGTTTTCCCTACCTGATACCATGTTAGTATTGTGAAAAACGCGAGCCATAGGATCAAAAAATGAAAAAAGAGACCTTCCGCATAAGAGATTTGCAAACAAAGAATTGCTATATTCCTCAACAAGAAAAAGCTACAGAAGAACCTCAAGAAACTTCAAGGAAAACAAGAGTCCTCAAAGGTTGAGAGTTCGAGAGAGAAGAAGAGATAATACAATGAGGGTTAAGTGCTATATAGGAGCAACCCTAAATGGTAAAGGAATTAGGCCAGGACAAGCGTCAACATCACATGCAATGAGACAAAATGATCTAATAATAGCTCACTTTAGTTAACATAGAAAATCACTTAGTTAACTTAATAAAGAAATCCTAAGTATAACTTAAGTTCATGAGAATAAATTAGACTAAAAGTTAATTAAAAACTAATTATTCATTAGCTAATGCACGATTTCTCTAACAATTGTTGTTGGGTGGTTTATCAAACACCATCCACCAACAATCCCAAAAGTTTGTAACTATGTCGTGATGGGTGCACCATTTTATGGAAATTTTGGTTTGCATAAACCAACACATTGTCCTATTTTTGGGTTCACAAAATGTTGGGCTAAATCAACTTTAGATATTTCTAATTTTTTAATTTCATCATACCCCAACTAGTGATTTCCCTAACATGACTGATTATGGCCTTTATATTAGTTGTGACTAATTGAAAATGATGGTGGTTATGGTATCTCTCAGTAATGTTTCTCAATTTAGTAATATTTATTTCAATTAGATCCTAAATTGAAGGAGGGTTTGGTGGAGGAGGGTTTGCTAAATCACTTTGTTATACTAGATATTCATTTTCGCTCTTCTCACCACACACAATCATTGTAAAAATGATTTAAATCTTGCCTTTTTTAATTTATATAGTAAAAATAGATATCCATTTTTGACAAACAAATATTTGTTTCATAGCACTTTGATTTTTAAAAATATGACATGATATAATATTAATATATATTAATAATAAATTATTCAATTAATATATATTAATGATAATAAATTAATATATTAATGATAATTATATAATAATATGTATTAATAATATATTATATAAATTAATGTTATAATATATTAATATATATTAATATTTTTTTTGATGCGTAAGGTAATTTCTATTACTATTCAAAGTTCTAGTACAAACCTCTACATAGTAGGAGATATGGATGAATTATATATTATAATATATAATATATTACTATTAATAATATAATATATAATATTAATATATAATATTATCATATATTTAATAAGATATTAATATGATATATATGAAATATTAATAATATATATAATATATAACATTATCTAATATATATAAGATATAACATTATATAATATATATAATATATAACATTATATAATGCATATAATATTATAATATTATATAATATATATAATAATATCAATATATAATATATATTATAAAATTAATCTAATATATAATATATAATAATATATTATTATAATCTATAATAATATATTATTATAATATATAATACTATAATAACATATTTTACTTGTAATCACTTTTGTAGACATTGGATTATTTAAATATTCCATTTAAATAGTCTAATTTGGTCCTAATATTTTTAATCCTTAAGGGTGAAGGTTATACTTTTATTCAATGTCTTATTAAAATATTTTGATTAAAAAGAGAAATTTAGGTTCTTTTATCCTTCAAACACTATCTTTCCATGCCAAAAGAAAAGGAAAATGGAGGTCTAAATCACATCAAAAAGGGAAAGTCACTTAAGTTGCATAAAGAGAGTCAATGGGAAAAGACAAATTTTCAGGTGCTTGAGGAGAGAAATAAAGGGAAAACCTTAATAATGTCCAAGTTTCATAAATAAGAGTCAAGCATCTAGGGTTTCAAACTGTTTGAACACTATCTAAATAGAGGTTAACAGATATGCATGGCGACAAGATTATGAAGAGCACTATTATGCAAGGAGAATGTGGAGTTTCAACTCTTTTTCTACATGCTCATCTTCAAGACTTTTAGCTATGGATGTAGTTTTCTTTGTTTTTCAGACTCATGAGCTTTAAAGGCACTATTTTGAGAAGATGCATGTGAAAATTTGTTTGTTAAGAGAAGTTGAGCTATTGAGAAGGTAGTTTAGTCTCTGAAGACTACTCCTTCCCACCAATGTAAATAAATGAAAATGTGCATGCCAATTCGAGGGGATGCATATAGGAAAACAAACTCTTAGAGCAAGTAATAGATGACAAATTTGAAGTATAAGATTTAAATGTTTGAGGGACAATCCTTTTGATTGCATGGAAAATTGTTTTTTAGCTTTTAAATCTATTTGGAAGATGAATGAAGTGATGAGCTCTTGCACAAAGTTTAGTTTGTGATTGTCAAACCTTATGGAAAAGGGTAGAAAAATACAAAGCTAAGGGAAGATTGCAAATGAGGTGAAGATGAAAGTGATATTTCCAACACATAGGAGCAGTGGCTTCAGACATAAAGTATATAAGAGATTGATTGTGGATGATAGTAAGTTGGTTAAAAGAGGATAGCACAATCTAGGTCAAGCACAATCATTTGTTATTTATAACATTAAGTGTGATAGTCTGCCACATAGAGATATGAGTCATGACTCATAATCATGTAGAAATATCAAGGACTATGCAAAAGTTTAATCAAAGTTTGATCAAAGGAAAAAACATATGAATAAGAGTATACAAATGATAAATGATGAGTAAACCCATATTTCATAAGGATAGTGTAGTCCAAGAATAAATGAGAACATTATTCATTGTGGAAGATTAGATAGTGCTCAAGGAATGAAATGGTGGAAGTCTTGCAATGGTAAAGAAATCATAAGGTACTAACACAGAGGAAACTCCATACCTTGAGAGGGTTTTCATGACAATCCCCATGAGTAGTAAATGATAAGAAGAAAACCTAAAGTGGAAAATTTAAAAACCATGATAAGTTAGCATTGTCAATTAATAAGGACCTAACTCTAGAAGAGTTGCAGTCAACAGAGCATTAGGAGGAAATATTTAGGAGAAGAGGATAGTCCTTTGATTACATGTATAGACAATCCTTTAAGGTGCATTTAATCAAAGTTTGAAAGAAGGAAAATTGAGGGACAGTCATGGATTTATGACTATGCAAGCTATGAAGAGGGTTTCTCAATGATCATGACAAAAGGATTGTGATTAAGGAGTTTATAGTTAGAGTATGTCATGGTATAATTGATTAGTTATATTGACCTGAGTAAGAATGCAAAGGTAGCAGTATTTATGATTGACGTAAAGTACAGAGGTAGTCACCTTGTCACAAGGGTTTGTAGGGGTAGTCATTAGAGTTTTCTATGAACCTAAGAAGGAAGTTATTATTTCTATCAAAGCATGACAATCACTGCAAGAAAAAAGGACTAGTGTCAAGTAAATTTACAAAAGATAGATGACTATCACCAAGCAAAGAAGACAATCATGTCTTAGGGGCCAGTTCTCTCATCAAAATAAAGCAAGTTCACCACAGTTCTCTCAAGAAGGACATGAGTATTAGGTCATGATAGTCCCATGAATGTAGACAATAAAGTGAGCAACAAAGGAACCAAAGGCAAGACCATACATCATAATGAAGTTTGGAGACTAAGAAGGGGTAGTAGACTTAAAAGTTCAAAATGACTTGCATAATCAAAGAATGTTTCACTTGACTTCAATTTCAAGAGAGATCATTGAGCAGTTGTGAAAATAAAAATGATTTGGAGAGTGAGAGTGATGATGGTAATATGGTGATTGCAAAAGAAGAAATTATGTGACAAGGAATGAAATTGATGACAGTTAAGAAGTTACTAAAAGGAAAAGGTAGCCTTGGATGGTTTAGAAGAACAATTTTCAAAGGACGGAGCGCTAAATCAACAATACAAGGTCAAAAAAAATAATACAATTAATCCAAGGAAGAAAACCCAATGAAAAAATTGCAAGAAGCTTGCAAATTGACAATGAGATAGATGATAATCATGGCCATTCAATGAATAAGACATTCATAACTAGGTTCAAAGGAAAGGAAAGGATCATGAAGATAGATTCCATGTAAAGGTCATAGTATAAATTCTTAGTTTCTCTTCAAGGATCATAATTTGAGGCTAAGGAAACAAGAGAGGCACTTCTTATGATAAGAAAGAGACTGTCATCAATCAAATACAATTAGGTAGAAAGTTAACAGTTCCACATCAGGGTGAGCACTTTGTTTTAGTGCTGGTATGATCTCAAGGGATAGAACAATCATTTGAAATTGATGTCAAGAGGAATGTGCATAGATAGAAGGGAAGTCTACTGTACGGTTATGATAAAGAATCTGTAAAATGAAAGAGCTAAAAGATAAAGGGGAATGTAAACCTTTGAAGGACTAGTCATCTCAAGACAACTCACATACAAATTATCATGCATGAGTTTTCTCAAGCTGAGGGGAGTTTAGTAACATTTTTTTGCTTAGTTTTGGTGCCCTTATAGGTAGTTTAGGCTTGTTTTAAAATCTCACATGATTATAGTTGAAGTTAAGAGGATTTTAAAACCTGAAATCATACAAATGGATTAGTTTAGAGACCTTAAATTAAGACTTTTTGGCCTTACACGACCAACACTTTGAACATCATGCAAAGAGAAATTAAAGGACTTAAAAGGAGGAAATTTAGGGTAGATACAATAGTCCTACAACAATTTTGAAACCCCACATGGATTGACCATCACTTAAGGAGAGTTTTGCATGAAAAATCAATTAGTTTGGAGCATTTTCAACCCCTTTTTTGCATGTTTTTCAATCTTGCACGACAAAGAAGCATATTTCACATGCATAGATCAAGGAGATCAACTTATTCAATAAGAATGGGACAAGGAGTTCAACAAGGAGAATCTTCTACTTCACTAAGGATCACCTTCTAGCCTTCTTTCTCTTATTTTTCTCCTTATATGCAAGGCCTAGACCTAATTCTGGGGGTTCTTTTCTTCTTGCTTGTTACAAACAAGAAAAATATGGTATTGTAACTTAGATTTAACTATTTGAAGGCATTTCTCAATGCTCTTTGTACAAAATTCCTTTATGATTCAATAAAGTACAATAGTTCCTGGGTATGTGTAGGATCATCATGAAAAAAATAGGCCCTTAAGTGGCAAAATTTTTTGAAAAATTAGAGTTAGGAAACTTGACGTAAAAATTTGAATAAGTTATCTATATTATTTCAAAAATATGTAAGAATAGAATCTGTAGAAAATTGGATGTAGTTTCTAAATTACTAGGTTTATTTAAAAAATCTATTTGGTGAAAATTTAAAATTTCTATGTAGTAGTATTTAAATTTAGGAAAAAATAAGTAGTGTCTGTCTGACCACCTAACCACAATAAAATGATAATATATTTTTATAATATTTGGTATAAGTAGAGGACTCATGTCCGATGTGATGCATATTTTTGTAATTTTTTCCAAGTAAATAATTAATTATGTATTTTTATTACAAATTTAGAAAAATATAAAAACCGTATGTTTGACCACCTTAACTTGGTCAAAACTTCATAAAATTCATTTTTTAAATCCTAGTATAAAGCATAGAATGTGACGATGTTTTGGATTCAAAAATGCATGATCGTTTGAAAGCTATAGATGTTTTCAATCGCCTATCAATCAGGACTTTAGTTGTAATTCAAATAGAAAATGCATAATAATTATTTATTAAATTCAAAGTGAAGCATAATTTATATTGGTGGAAAGATGAGAATCTCCTTTAAAAACCCTTTTCGTTTCATCAATTTTGGGTAAATTTTTTTTGTCAACCACATGGGCCATCATATCAATTACATATTGCCACGTTTTGGCCCATCATGATCCTACACATACCCTCCTAGTTTTATTCTTAGTTCTCATTGTTATTGTATGATTGTAAAATAATTATTGTGATTTAATCAAGTAAATCCTTTGATTCTTGTCCATCTTTGCAATGATTGAACAAGTTATTTTATGATAGTGCAAGTTATATGTTGTGTTCAAATGCTTTTCACTAACTATTTTTAGTTGTGAAAATTTTCTTTCCATCATACAAACGCTAAGGTCAACTACCTCCATATGAAATATTCATGTACTTCATGTCTTGAATCAAGTTGTGAACAGGTTAACCTCTTTGTTGAAGCAAATTGTGAGTTAGTGCAGTAGTTTAAACTCTCATCCATTAATGGTGTATCACCTCCTAGAATTAAATTTACATTTCCAAAGCATCCTTCTTCCTTTTTCCCATCAAATCCATTATTTTCTAGGAGATCTAAAGGGGAACTAACCTATAATCTAGAGGCTCATTATCATAGTAGGTTACTCACAACCTGAATTTGATCCCATGTTGCATAGGATTGTTGAGTTTCATACTTAGCTAAAGGGCGAAATCCTTCGTGACAACAATACTATTATAATATATAATAATATAATAATATATAATAATATAATAATATATAATAATATAATAATATATAATAATATATAATAATATATAATAATATATAATAATATAATAATATATTATATTATATTATTATAATATATACATGTGTTTGGTCTTAAAAAAATTGTAAATTTGTAATAATGGATATCCATTTTTCGCAAATCAGATATCCTTTTTTAAGAAGCAGATATCCGTTAATAAGAGATATCCATTTTTCTTTGGTGTTTAACTTAGCAAATGTACTTTTAACCAACCCAACCAAAAATTCAAACACAAATTCCATGATTTTCACTTCCTCTACTTGCATTTTTTTATTGCATCTCCATTGTTTGGCCCCCCATGATCCTGCATAGACTCATATGTGTAGATACAAGTAAATGACTATAAATTCTCCACATTTCTCTTCTATGGTAAGCTACATATAATTGAAAGATACATCAATTTGAGGAAATTAGACATAGATAGGGTTTTAATTATTTTTCCCCACAATTTTGTGGAATCAAATTGCAATAGATCAGGATCCTAAGATGGTGTTTTGCAGGTTTATTTTGTGGCATATGAGATGAGGAGAAAATTGGGAATGAGGGTTTGATGGGGCATGGGGGATATTCATTTCTTTTTTTTTATATGTTGGCTTGTTTAGAGGATGAGAAAAGAATGGATTCAAGGTTTTCTATTAATCCAACAAGATCTGAAGCCACTACTTCTTTGGAACCATTACCATCACCAATTGTAGGAGAATCTTCTAATAACTATATTGAGCATTTTGTATCAAAGTTGGATACCTTGGAATGCACTGCCATTAAGTATGGAGTTGAGGTACAAATTCACATATCCATCAAATATTCTAATTTTTTTGAATCACCCATTTTTTAATGCATTTCAAGAGTTAAACCACTTTATTGACTAGTTTTGTAATTTTTTTTGTTTTTGCAAAATGATTACCAAGATATGCTTCACGTTGTACCGAATAGAAAATTTTCTAGTTTTTTATGAAGGGCTAAGGGTTTCTATCTATTATTCATGATTTTAAGAGTTCTATTCTTTGTTTTACATATTATCTTGTTTGATTTCCCCGTGAGAAAAAAATCTCATAAGTTTTCTACATTTTTTGAAATCTTCTTGTGGGTTGTTTCACTATGTTTAATTGGTTTGGAGGGTCATGTTGCAGTCTCCAAGAGATGGATTTTTATTAAAACCCTTTCATTATCACTCAATGGCTACCAACCCTTTCATGCTAAAAATTTGGCTTCTTTTCATATTTGAAGCTAGTAAGTCTAAAACTATTATATTTTTAGATCTACTTATTTACTGTGAATAGATAGAAACAACAATAGTATGGAGATTGGTTTTGGTTCTTGTCATTTTAAATTTTTTTTGCTTGCATTTTGTTTTATAATATTTTTATGCAAACTTTGACCATTTTTTCTCATCGACATCATTGATAGCATAATACAATTTGTGTAAATCTTGAGGTAATTTTGTTCTCTTGAGGTAGCTTTAGAAGCTATTTGTACTTTATTGCACACTCACACTATAGAATTGGAGACTAATGTATATCCATCTTTAGATGAATTCAAATCTAAGGTAAGTTTATGCTTTGCATATGTGCTATTCTCTAATGGGTTCTTACTTAACCCTTCTTATCTTTCTCTAGAAAAACTTTGCAACTGTTATGAACCTTATTTGATAACATTTATGATATTTAAAATTGTGCATTTTAGTTAGTGGCATCCATTAGGATTTCTTCCATGTGACCCATTGAGATGAATTCTGTAGATCCATTTGGGCCATTTTGTGGGTGAAATTATCTCATCTACAATAGACAAAAGAGCTTGAATGGAAAAATAACATAAATAGAACCTTATCTATTAGACCAATGCATGTTTTTGGATTAAATATATTTTGCAAAGGTGTGAAGACTATATTTAGATCAAGATAGTGCCTTTATTACCTTAGATTTGGCCTTATTTTGTATTCACATCCCCTCAAAAAGAAAATATTTTTCTATCCTGTTACAATTTTATACTATTTTCAATAATATTACATCATACTTTTAAGTGTTCTTTTCAATAGTTTTTTTAGAAGTTTTAGCTTGTAGTATTCAACTGTTTTAGGCTTTGAACACTTATATAGTAGTGATTTTATGCATTACATGAGGTCCAAATTTATGGTATTGTAACTTTGATATACATTTATCTATTATTTCTTGTCATTTTCAAATTTGTGTTTTATTTCAACTTTATATATTCTAACTATTAAATCAACTACAATAGGCTTTAATTTAGGCTCCTAATAGTAGTATCATAGTTAATTTCTTTACAATATTATTTAAGTCATAGTTTATTGAAAGTGACATTATGGAGGCCTTTCAAAACTTGACACCCTAAGAATTAGTGACTTTTGAATGAACACAATTATAATCTACAAATGAATTATAAGGCTTACCCTTTAGTAATTGGTATATATATATACAACATGATAGGTTTTTACTATTACTCTTATTTTTTCAAATACATGATCATTTTTTCTAAAAGGAATCTTTTCTTATAAAAAGTAATCATATTATATAATTGATATACGTTCAGGATATATAGTGAATATTAGGTTTTAATAGAGTAACATTGTTTTTGATATGGTAAGAAACATTTATAGGGTGTTGTACCCTTTACAGAAGAGCCACAAGGGCCAAAAAAGATCAAGTCCAAAAAAACATAAACAACAAAGCCAAAAAACATAGAAACAATGGACCAACAACTGGTAGACACACTGTGCAACAGTAGTAGATTAACTGACATTCTCCCAATTCTGAGAGAGGAGATTGACAACATCATCTCTGACCCATTCAGGGCCTTCTTCAACAATCTTCTTATCCATCTCATCCTTCATCACAGTAGAGAGGGTGCTGGTAACATAGTGAACTATCTTGACAGTGAAACAGGTCAATCCACTGAACTTCTTCTCCATCTTTCCCATCCTTTCCTACAACACACAAAGCTCCTCCCCTTTATCCATAGTATTCTCAATATTAGCATGCTCCACATCTAGAGGGTCTGAGGACTGGGAAGTTTAGTTCTCCTTATGCACTTTGTTGAAATCCAAAATGGTGTGGGGCCCTTCAACATACTCCTCTTCACCATCCCAAGACTCCTCCACATCCCTACAACCTCTGCTATTAGAGCGCTCCTCATTCATATCCATGTCATTAACCTCCAATTTCTTGTTATTTTTAGCCAACCTACCAGACCTCCTGATGATGGGATTTTCGCCACCAGTCTCCATCACAACAATGACCATAGTGTCTCCCTTGGAGTCCCTACCCACAACATTCTTTCCTCTGTTGTCCATGGGCGAAGGCTCCATTAAACCCTTCCCCTCATCCTTAACTTTCTTTTTAGAGGTAGGTTTTCTAACAAACTTGGTAGGGGTTGACTCAAGCTCATAGAGACTAGCCTCAACACTAGACTAAGCAATCCCCACACTCCCCTTAAAATTATTTCCAACTACTTTAGGATTATGAGTTTTAGTGTTAAGTAGAGGGATTTTTCTGAAGGGACCTTTGGACTCAGCCAAGGAGATATTGGCCATAATAGGGGGTTCAATTTCCTCAACATGGACAACAAAAATGGGTTTGGGCGGGAATAACGCAATATGGAAGTGGTAGAGCCTCAAAATGAGGCCTTGGTGGAGCGCTAGGGGAGGAGTATCCCCCGGGTTTTGGCTAGCAGCCTCAATGCACTTCTCAACAGAGATTTCTAAGTCCTTATGTAAGGAAAAAGGAAAGCTTAACAAAATTTTGTGTCAGAGGTGATTCAAAAGAGGGAAGTGATAGAAATAGTAGGTTTTGTATCTACCTTCCAGGATAATGTACTTCATGAGAGCGAGGAAAACCTGGTCCCAAGGCTATGGAAGAGCTTCTCTTTCAAACCTTGACTAGTTATGAACCCGTTTCTCATTACCCATAAAGAAGGCATTTAGGATTTCATTATCTTGGACCTTAGTATCCTTCGGGTACTTCTTTCTTGTACATAATAGCCTAGTCACTTGTGCAATCACCTCCTCATTAACTTTGAAGGAAATAACTCCCATGGTAACCCTTCTATCTTTCCATGAATTCACAAACTGCGTAGATAAACTAGGGTCGTGACCCACCAAACTTTCCATCAAAGGTGCCAACCCGCCTTCAACGCAAATGTGCCACACCAATAGATCATTGTGAAATTTGCCACAATTTTTAGGCTTTGTTCTCACCCTGTCACCACCCACATTGCCGCTCTACACATGGAAAAACCAGAAAACTTATGAGAGTAAAAGGTTAGAGGTGTTGGTTAAGTGAACAGTTTCCCACACACTTAAGTTTTTAAGCCAAACGAGATAGCCTTGGGAAATCAAGGCAATGTATAAAACACATGCAGCTTGAGGAGTTAAATCACTGAAGGCAATCTTGGTGATCTCATTAATGAAAATCTTCAAACCCTTGCAGCTAGGTAAGCAAGAAATGATGGAAATGGAAGGTTTTCCTTCCATGTTGTTTTTGCACAAGTACCAATGTAAGATCATGGCTACGGGGCCAAATTTAGATAAGCCTAAGATCCTGATGTTTAGTGGAAAAGATAAGGCCAATCAAAAGCTTCACCTCCTAATTATTTGTCACATCAAATTTGAAATAAAAAATCTACAAGGATATATGAGAGCTTAACACAAACCCAAAAAAGAGATTATGTAAGGCATGACCCCGCTTGGACTTAATCATAAAGTACTCCATAATTCCTCATAATGGCCTTTTTAAAAATAGATTCTGCCCCATTATTCAAAATTTTCCACTTGTAAGACACCTCAACATTCAAACCCATCCACATATCCCATAAGACAAGAATGTGGACCCCCCATAAGGCCCAAAAAATCACATAATTTTAGTTACTATCATGGATCAAATAAGGGCCTTGCTCCTTAAGGATTAAACCTTGAATACGTAGTGGTAGGTTCCCCAAATTATGCCAACACTTAGAAAATTTCCACTGGGTGCCAAGGTTAGTTAAAACATCAACCACTTGATTACCCTCCTGATAAATGTGGGTAGCAATCTTCAAATTCAACTTAGACACAAATAGCTTAATGTCTAATAAAATGTCTTTAGTACTCCATCCCAGTAATATGCCAAAGTTAACAACATTGATGATAGACTTAGAATCACCTTCTATATGTAGATTCTCAATCCCTATAGTAATAGCTAATTGGATACCCTTTAGTAGTGCTCTAGCTTCTGCAATCATAGAATATTAGATACCAATTCCCCCTAAGTAACCAACCATGGAATTACCCTTGCAGTCTCTGATTACACCTTCTATGCTAGCTTTGCTTGGGTTGCCTTTGGCCACCCCATCAAAATTAATTTTATACCAACCATGGTCTGGAGGTTTCCAGATAGTGTCCCATCTAGCCAAGGATCGAGAGTTGTCATAGGAATTGGCTTCAAGGTTTTGATCCCAAGCTTTGGCCATAATAATTTCCCTCTCAATTAAACCTTTATCTAAGATTTTCCCTTTAAAAATCAAATTTTTTTCTGCGATGAGCCTAGATCATATACCAAACACCTCCTTCAAGCTCATCTCAATATTCCTGAAAATCCTATTGTTCCTCTCTTTCCATAAGTACATTAGATACTGGGGGGATTTGGTTCCAGATCTCATGAGGTAAGTGGTGAATTAAGGTTCCAAACCAGCTCAAGATAAAGGATTTGATGTCCTTACACATAGCCCACTAAATGCCCAAACACTCTAAAGCTAGCTCCCACACTCCAATAGAAAATAGGCAGTGTAGTAGCAAGTTGCATAACAAGCACTTGTTGGGGATTTGGAATACCCTTTTCCTCAAATTGTCCTGTGTAAAAATCCTATTAAATTGCATAACATATTCTTCATTACACTTGCATAACAAGCACTTGTTGGGGATTTGGAATACCCTTTTCCTCAAATTGTCCTGCGTAAGAATCCTGTTATGACAGATAATCCACCAAAAGAAGTTTATTTTTGGGATCATGTGTCTGTTCCAAATATGCTTCCAAAGATCAAGGACCACACCTTGGTCTGTCAACATATTGTAAGTAATTTTAACTGAAAGATCACCCTACTTATCATAAGTTTAGAAGAATTCATCCACCATGTTGGTTGATGGTAATCTAATGAGGGAGAGTAGCTCTTGTAGGGACTTAGCAAGGAGGATCAACTTAGGGGATAAAGGGCATCAAAGCACTAGATCATTCCACTTCCTGTCCCCTTGTAGGCCAAGGAGGCAATCTCTAATGTAAACACCAAATAAACATTGTACCGACCTCATTAGATTCCTAAATTCAGAGTGTTCTAGAGGGGTGTCAAATAACCAAGGGTCCTCCCAAAATCTAATATTGTTACCATTTCCAATCTTCCATTTCACCCTAGTCCCAAGCATCCCCTATAGACTACAAATGTTCTTCCAAGCCAAGGAACCCGAAGGATGATCATCAAAGAGACAGTTAATCAAAGGTCTTTTTTGAAGATACTTAGCATTCATAATCTTGCACCAATCTTTCCTATTCCTCAGTTGGTCCCAGCCCACTTTGGCCATCAAGGCCTTATTGGTACTAGAGATATTCATTATCCCAAGCCCACCACAATGTTTAGGTTGACAAACTTTGTCCCATTTAACTAGATAAAATTTCTTCTTTTCCTCGATTCCCGACCATAGGAAATTCCTTTGTATTTTTTCAAACTTCTCGGCAATATACCTAAGGATCTTGAAAATGGAAAGGAAGTAAATAGGGATCCCTTGAAGAGCAACAAAAAGGAGCTGTAGTTTGCCAACATGAATAAGGATGGAACCTTTCCAACCTTCCAACTTCCTTTGGAACCTTTCAACGACCGAATACCAGAAGTCATGAGTGACTTCCTTGATAGTAAGGGGTAAACCAAGATATATTGAAGGGAGATAGCCACTCATACAACCCATAACAATAGTCACCCAAGCTTGCAGGTTAAGAGTGTTGTTGAAGAAATACATCATACTTTTATTATAGTTAATACATTGCCTAGAGCATGCAACATAGTTGTTGAGACAATTTTTCCATTTCCTGGCTTCAATCATAGAGACTTTCCCAAATAGCAAGGTATCATCCACAAATTGTTGGATAATAGTAGGTTCCAAAGAAGAGGCATCCTTAATTCCTTTAATAGACCCTTCTAATAGCAGATTAGAAAAGTTCCTGCTCAAGACATCCATAATCATAATAAATAAATAGGGTGAAGGGGGATCCCCCTGTCTGATGCCTCTCCCTGCATTAAAGAAACCAAAAGGAGTCCCATTAACCAGAACAAAGTACTTCACCGTAGATATGCATTCCATTATGAGTTTGACCATAAATTGGTCAAAACCAAACTTAGCTAAGACTTTAGGGACAAAGTCCCAAAATCACCTTATCATATGCTTTTGAAATATCCAATTTAAGGTCCATAAGTTAGCATTATTGCATCTTTCCATAAAATGGAGTAATTCATGAGTAGTTATAGTAGCATCCAGGATATGAAGACCAGACACAAATCCTTTTTCAGTAGGGCTGATTATTTTATCCAGGAGGGGTTTGATATGGTTTACCAATATTTTAGAGAGGATTTTATAAAAGGTATTGCAAAGGTTGATGGGTCTAAAATCAGTCATAGACTAAGGATCAAAAATCTTGGGGATTAAGGATATAAAGGTGTGGTTCAATTCTTTGAGAATCTTACCAGATTTGAAGAAATCATGAGCAACTAAGACAAGGTCCCCACCAACAATCTCCCAAAAGATCTAAAAGGTCGGGGGAAACCCATCTAAGCTAGGCACTTTGTATACCCCCATGTTGAAAGTAGCCAACCTGACTTCCTTAGGAGTGAAAAAATTGAGTATGCTAAGGTAATCATTTTGGGAAATGATGGTCAAGAGAGACTCTAGTAGAAGATTGTCCAAATCTAGATTAGGAACCTCAATAGGGGCCAAATAAGCCTTCTAGAAATAGCCCATTTCCAAAACACCGATTTGGGTGGGCGTATTGACCATAGCTCCCCGCTCATTACGTAGTTTAGTTATCAAATTCCTTTTCTTATGTTTTAGGGAAAACACATGAAAAAAGGAGGTATTCTTGTCTCCTTCTTGCAACCATTGAACTCTAGATTTCTGTTTCCAAAAAATTTCCTCTTTCCTTAAATTTTTCTCCCACTCCCTTTGGCTCTCTTTTTTCTGGTTGTAGGTTGGCAAGTTGACATCCCCATCCACCATTTTCTTTTGGATAATTTTCAATTTATCCCCTAAAACTCTTTTTTTCTGAAAGACATCCCCAAAAACTCTTTTGTTCCAACCTTTCACCATGCATTTGATATGCTTAAGTTTAAAAAAAGATCTTGAACATGGGGGAGCCACAAATATGAATATTCCACCATTCATAAATTTTATTCTTGAAGTTAGGGTGGGAATTCCACATTATCTCAAATCAGAAGGGGAATGGTCCAACAACAGAATTGTCATTCATGATCAGTAGCAAA
Source organism: Sequoia sempervirens (assembly GCA_007258455.2). Taxonomy (NCBI): domain Eukaryota; kingdom Viridiplantae; phylum Streptophyta; class Pinopsida; order Cupressales; family Cupressaceae; genus Sequoia; species Sequoia sempervirens. Next base: position 105,501,120 of record VDFB02000008.1, on the reverse strand, counting down.
GGGTTGTGGTCAAAGATAGTCCTAGGCAGGGCAAGAAGATTAGCATTGAGCAAGGTTGTCTAGTTGTTGGAATAAAGGAATCTATCTAATCTGACTTGAATCAAGCCCTCCCCTAGGCAGCTATTGGTACAAGCAAAGGATTGGCCTGATAAGTCAATGTTAATTAGGCCAGTAGAACTCAAAATGTTTTCCAGATCACCCATGCTATCAGAATAATCTACTAGACCACCACTTTTCTCTAAAGGATATAAGGGGGAGTTGAAGTCCCCAACCACTAGCCAGTGAGACCCCCTATTATTTTTTAACCAGACAAAGAGATCCTACCACAAGGAATTCCTATCATTTCTTTGGTTAGGAGCATAGACATTGATAAGTGACCAAGAGCCACTCAAGTAAGAAAATAAGACACCCACACTACTCTAATAGTGGAATAGTTCATAACCATTAATCCTAGAGGGGTTCCATAACACAACAAGATCACTAGATGCTCCTTTAGCATCACTATAAGAGTAAAGGGAACCCGACCATAAATACTTAGCAATATTATCAAAATTTCCTTTCTTCATTTTGGTTTCTTGTAGAAGTAAAATATCAATTTTATGTTCTAACACATAGTTCTTTAGTGCAAGCTATTTATGAGAGCTATTCAGTCCTCACACATTCCAAGACATGACCTTCATTTTTGACCCTTCTTGGAGGACACTTCCAATGTCCTCCATTTACTGATAGCTATCTCATTCATTGTCTCTCTCTACCTCTAGAGTTTGTTGTTGGCTGGGCCTTCCTAGTTTAGATTCACCTCCCACGTCCACCTTATTCTTTCTCCCTTTTTTCTTTGGGGTTAACCAAATCTCATCTTCTAAGGTTTTCTCCTAGTTCAAAACCCCTGAATTAAAAACTATCTCCTCTTTGACTTTGGTAACCACTTCCTCCCAAATTTTTCCCTCTTCACCCATAGTCTCACTAGTCCTAGCATAAAGGTTAGACTCCACCTCCATCAAGGAGCCACTTAAAACCTCTTCCCCCCAAGAGCTTGGTCAAGGGATAAAGCTCCAAAATCTAGAACCTTATAACTAACGAAATTCTCAACCAAAACAAGAACAATAGGACCCAAAGCTGGATCCACACTTGAAGTCTCCATCCCACTAGGAGGAATCCCAGAGATTGGGGGTTCAACCAAGACTGGTGAGGTAGACATGGCTAGAGATTCAACATCCTTTAGAATGTCTTTTCCATAGGGAAGGTGAACATCAACAACATAGTCTCCCGGGTTAGGCTCTTGATTAAAAGAAGATTTGCAGTTAGAGATAAGGTGGCTAGGTTTAGCACACTTTTGATAGTAAACTACATCATTCTCATAGCAGACTAGTTGAATCCAGGTACCAAACTTAGAGCATAACTTCATAGAGTCAGGAAGCATCTTATTCACACCAATATTAACACAAAAGTGGGAAAAAACTAACCTAGATTCAGACTTGGTAATGGAATTTGAAGTAATAAATTGGCCCAAGGAATCCCCAATGCTTTTGAAAATGGACTCATCCCAATATTCCAGAGGTAACCTGGGCAGGTGAACCCAAACTGGAACTGATTTATTTAGATCCATAATAGGGTCAAAACCTGGCTTCCAGCAACATAAGGCCAGAATGAGCTTCCCATACACCCATGGCCTAGAAGAGAGGACCATAACCAAATCATTTGAAGTCATTAAATTGAAAAGGAAGAGATCACCCGTAATTGCATAAATGTCCACACTTCCTTTGAGACACCATTTAGTAGCAGTCCATCTCCAGACCATATCCACAAAAGGTTAGAAGGAGAGGAAACAACCCATAACCGCATTTTCCATTGAGGAAATAATCCTATTACTCACTGAATTAGAGATAGAAAAATCCATTCCTATGACAATAAATTCCTCTTCAGGGTGAGGGGAGGGGTCCTTAGTACTTTGATTACCATTGGTCAACACATCCTTCCAACCTTTAACCTCTAGAAAGACCTCAATCACTGACACTTTCACACCAGAAAAAATTGGAATCACGAGTGACCTAGATTGACCCATAATCATGAGAATCAAAGGATCAGACACTCCAGGAGTGGCTCCTGAGGGACATGAGTCCGCATGTGATAGGGTGAAGCTCAAGTTAGGAGGGGATAGAGGGGGACTGTGGGGTACCCCCAACACATAATCCACCATGTGCACAAGTTGTTCAAACACAGACAAAGGAGAGATGAGAGGGAAAAAAACATCAAGAAATTTAATAGAGTAACATTGTTAATCAAGAGAAGGAAAATCTGATTTTTTCTTGACAATCAAGAAATATTAACCTTAATCTAGACATAATTTCTCCATAGTACATTACAATGTTCTAAGAGTGCTTTTAGATATAACTATGTTAGTTTTTAGCATCAAAACTAGCACACAATTATATCCAGTAAGCACTCTCAACTCAAGATTAACCTTGTCAATAGATAAAAATTGAGATACAACATCTTGTGAGAAGTGTTGGGCTCTTGTAATAAGAGGGAGTAAATAGAGGACAGGTGAAGGTGCTTGGGGGAAAAGGGAGGCAAAGGAGAATGTGAGAGGGATATGGTAAAACAAAAAAGAAAGGATGAGGAGTGTAGCTATTAAGATTCAAAGAAGAAATGATAGGTTGTGATTAGTATAGTGAGAAATAAGAAAATTGGCATTATTACAATGCAAAGGAGAAGAAACAAGAGGTATGCATAGAGGAGTGTTGCACAAATATATGTGCAACAATGCCAAGCTAGAAGGAGAAACATTATTAAGACTAAATATTTGAGGGGTTTTGTGGGACATAATTTGAGGGTTTAGTGAGGTAAAGTTTGAAATTGATGCAAGAGAATCCTTGACCTAATTGTAAATTGTAATCATATATCAAGTGGAAATATTTTATGTTCTTTCCTTTTTTTTACAAGTTTCTTTCTATGCATTTGAAGAGGGGGTATGTACTTTCTTTTGTATTTTTAGGATGGTTGTGATGATCCTACATTATGCAAGGGAGTTCTATTGTGGCATTCTTATCACATTTAGGTACAAAATGGTCTTATCAAATATCTCATGTCATGTTAACAACTTGAGTTATGCGATAGCAATTAGATCATGTTCTACACTTAAAAAATATTAAGGACTTCTCTAATCTTGTATGTACTTAGCATGTGTTCTAGCTTGTTGCAAATTTTTGCTAGTTTTGGTAACCCTAGAACCTTGGAAATATGTCATGCCCAAAAATCACAATAGGGGATATATATTAGGATCAACTTGAAATTTAAGCATTACCATGGAAACCTATATTTATTAGGATCAACTCAAAATTTGAGCATTAGTATATAAACCAATATATCATTTTGTGGTGGCTATAAGCTTGTGACAATCATAACCCTTAATATTATGAGAAGGAATGATGGCAGTCATAACTCATGTGAATCCAAAGATTATCATTTTTAAGATTGTCATAAACTAAATATTTCCAATCTTCCACAAGGGAAATCACAATGTTGTTAAGGAATTTAGTAAAGGGATTAAACATTAGAAATCATCATGAAGTTCAAAGTGATAGTACAAGAAAAATCATAAACTTGATACAAAATGAGAGTGTCTTAGAATTCATACAAAGCATCAACTTCATTACCTCTACCATAGGCATTAAAGGATTGATCATACATGAGAAGAGACCATAAAATCTCTGAGGACTTAACAATGAAAGGTTGCTATGAAAATTCCTTTCAAATGGGATTTAAGGGCTACCATTAGTCAAAGTACTTGATGCAGTTACCATAGGTTTACCCAGGACAAGTTGGAAGATATTCCTTATAGAAATAGCTACAAAACTCCATCATGATTATTGTGGTCATATGGTTGAGTAAGTATAAAGTGGTAGACATATAAATGCGTTACCTAGATGACTGCCACAACTAGTATAAGAGGATGGTCACATGTCAAAAATGTTCTTGCCGTGCTCTCATAGGACTGTGATATCATAAGAAAAAAAACCTAATCTAGATCCATGATTCTAGTCTTAACAAATTTGGAACTAAGTGTGACATATTCATTCTTGATTAGACCTTCCAAATGTGTTTTTTGCATGGTGGTAGTATTGACCATAATTTGAAAACAATAAGAGAAAGGAGTCTTACATACATGGATACATGTATGTATATGTGTATATATGTGTATTTATACATATACAAATACATACATACATACATACATACATACATACATACATACATACATATACATATGTATGTATGTATGTATGTATATGTAAGAAAATGCATATATTTACTATATTTATATAATGTAATACATTTATTAATTAGTTATATACATAAAAATATATATACATGTACATTATATGCCTACATATATATGTGTGTGTGTGTGTGTGTGTGTGTGTACATTTATGTATGCATATATATGTTAAAGAATGGAAGACCACAAATTCTACAGTCAGCTAATCAATCCATCTTGCTCATTCACTCAATCTTAAATGATTTAGAAAAAAGTGTTTTCATAATTTCAAAATAGAAAGAAAACTCACACCCAAGGTTCTAAAAAAAATGGATAAAAAGATACTGATATGGAAATCACAAGGCCAACCAATTAGCAATTCCCTTATAAAAGAAACATATACAAATCAAAATAGGGAACATATAAAAACTACATCACATCTATAAAATTGATGTGTATTTCAACAATCAACAACAATATATCAATTCATAGCTTATTTTTAACACATTTATAGAATAAAACAGACATCAAGAAACTTTAGATAGTCTAAATGACCAAGCTCTATTTTTTAAGAGAATAATTTATTTAGTAAAGTAGCCAAAACCTTGAACTTGAATTAGGTTCATATATCCAATAATTTATATTTGAATAATAATTTCAGCAGTGCACTACATAGCAAAAAATATTAAAAAACTATCAAATACATAGCAAAACAAATAAAGTAAGACTTGATACAACCTTACCTAGTGTCTCCAATAATTTTTTGCACTTGTTCTTTATTTTCCCTTTCACCTTATTTTGTAACTAGTAATATGCTTTTTAATTCTTTGGAAAAGATCAAACATAATATTCAGGTGCAAAATGTACAAACTTAGATGTACGAACTTATATGAAAATCCACTAGTCTATGCAGTGAAAACAACTATTTGTATCCAAAAAACATATCAAAACAAATAAAATAAAACTTCATACAATAGCCTTACCTAATGTTTGCAACTATTTGTTGTTGTTGTTCTTTATTTTCACTTTCACCTTGGTTTGATACTCATTTGAGAATCCATTATTTTATGCAAGTAAAAAACTATTTGTAGAGGAAGAGATTTTTGCATATCTTTACCATAGTCTCTGCCTAGAGAAATTTATATTGTAAGAAGATTTGTCAAGATTTTTCTATGCCCACTCATGACTAGCATAACTACAATCAACATATGTATTGAGCACTTAAGATTTAGAGATCAAACAATTATTTATTTAGTGTAGAAATTCTGCTAGACATTTGATGTTTGTACTCACATTGTCGTGTGAAAAATATTACCATTCAAACATAAAATATTTTATAAGTTAAATTTTGTAAATATTTTATCAACGTTTCCACAAGACTCCAACATTGTAATATTTAATGCAAATAGGTAAATTTTACTATAATATTTATTGATGATAGATAAATTTTATTGTAATATTTATTATAGATTGGTAAACACCATTGTAGTATTTATTGCAAATTGAAGACTTCAATAAAAAAAATGAAAATTGTTGCAAATAAATATTCAATTTTTCCATGAGTGTTTTTTTGTTAAGTGAATAAGAAAGGGAAAAATAAATATTTTTAAAATTAATAAATAAAATAAATGAATTTAAACTATAGAATTATAATTGTATGATATTAAGTTTTGTAAGACGATTGGTTTGACAGTTAATTAAAAAAATTGAATGCAATAGATGCATATGAGTATTCCATGAGTATTCATGATTATACTCACATTTATTTATTAAGCCTTGAAAATATTACCACTTATTAAATGTAGTGTGGAAAATATTATTTCAAACATAAAATATTTCAAAAATTAAAATTTGTAAATATTTTATCAACCTCTCTAGACGATTCAAGTTGTTTGAAAACAATACCACGTATAAAATGTAGTGTGGAAAATATTATCATTCAAACATAAAATATTTCAAAAATTAAAATTTGTAAATATTTTATCAACCTCTTTAGAAGACTCCAGTTGTAATATTTATTGCAGATAGATAAATTTTATTGTAATATTTATTATAGATTGGTAAACTTCATTGTAGTATTATTGAGATTGAAGACTTCAACAAAAAAATTGAAATTTGTTGCAAACAAATATTTAATTTTGCCATGACTCTTTTTCAATTGAATTTAGTAATAGGATATGAGAATATGTTCAATTATTGTTGTAAGTGAAATCAAAGATGGGTTGTGCTAATTGACTACGATAAGTAAGGACATTCAAAAAGTGATGTTCTAGAAACCTTTTAAGATTATATGTATTTAAGACATCAAAATTGATGATAACTACTTCAAACCTTAAATTTAAAAAATGAACTAACTGGAAGGAACTCTATTTCTTTTAGAATTGTATTTATAAAAGATATAATAGAACAACTTTGTTTTTTTAGCTGCTAATTGTGAAACCAAGAGGATAGAGAAAGCAGCCTGCCAACCACGACGTCATTGTTGGCTTAAATTTGATCCCCTTTACAGGTATTGTAATTATTTATTCCTTTATAAGTATTGTACTTGGACTCAACCTCCCAAAGTAACCCTCTTTCCCAGTATTTCCCTCTACGCAACTACTACTATTATTCAAGTGGTTTACAAAATCTCCATTGTCCGAAGAACTGGTACACTATTGACTGTGTATTGCCCCTCACCAATGGCGCCACTACAATCCAATTGCTGGGGACTCATTATATTCAAAATAATCGACCATACCATTGTCCACGTACACCTGATGGAGACAACATTCTGTAGTTTTACCGACAGCTCAGCTTAAATGTTAGGCACGTTTGCAGGGCAAATGAGTTGAAATCATGCAATTCTACTGACAGCTCACCTTAAATGTTAGGTAATCATATACCTAATTTTGCATAATTTTTATGGTATTTAGGTTTAGTTGTGTATTAACAATATAATCTATAAGTACAAACGTAGATACAGGCTGCTGTGAAATAGTATAAAGGAGGATCAGGTGATTGCTTGCCTTAAGCTCGCAATGGAAATCCCCGCAGCTGCATGGATTCCTCTGCTAATTGTGCTGCTCATTACACTCAGAAATCTTAGAAAAATGTCTAAAATGGCGCCTGGGCCAACACCCTTACCCATCATTGGCAATCTCCATTTAATCTCCTCTCTTCCTCACAGATCTCTCGCCACCCTTGCCCACAAATATGGCCCAATTATGACTGTTTACTTGGGTTCCATTCCAGCCATTGTATTATCATCTTCACAGATGGCTCAACAAGTCCTCAAAACCCATGACAGTATATTTTCAAACCGCCCTGTTATTGAAGACCATAATTACATTCTAAGCCCCTACAAAATTGCATCTGCTCAGTATGGCCCTTACTGGAAATTCCTTCGCAGGATCTTCATCCAGGAGCTCCTCTCTCCCAAAAGAATGGATTCCTTCAAATCCCTGAGAGCCCAAGAAATGTCTGCCATGACGCAGTCTGTACTTGAGATTGCACTCATGAATGCAAAGAGTGGCATGAATTCCTTGGCTGTAGATGTCACCAAAGAGGTCACTTATTTGACTAGTAATATTGTGTCTAGAATCACATTTGGGAAGAAATGCTATGAAGCTCAGCTGGGTGAGAAGAAATTCAAGGAATATTTGGATGAAGTGCTTCCTCTCTTGAGTGGTTTCAATTACAGGGATTTTATTCCTCTGTTAGGGTGGCTTGATTTGCATGGCCTTAAGAAGAGAGAAAGTGAGATTACCAAGATTTTTTATGGGTATTTTGAGAGGATTGTGGATGAACATGTTGAAAGAAGGAAGAAATCCGGTGATTTGGAGTGTGAGGACTTTGTGGATGTACTGCTTTCTTTGTGTGAAGATGAATCCATGGAGATCAAAATTACCAGAGACCACATCAAGACTGTCATATTTGTACGTACAGACTTCTAATTTCTGTGGTTCATTTTGTTTTTGGTTTTTTCACTTGTCTTTTGTGTGGACTGTGGGATTGATCTGCACTCTTAGGCTTATTAACTGAATGGTATGGCTTATCAGTTGCAGTTGCAGTAAAATTGTGGGAGGAGGAGCAGGTCTTGAAGGCTGAAAAGTACAATATATTTATATGTATTTATTGGGTTTATTTAATTTTATTATTATATATTCAATTTAATTTGTTTATTGTTAGTGATTTGAAATTCTCACGTAAGATTTTGAGAAACATAAAGTTAGGGTGTTCCACTACGGGCCCCTCTCCTCTAATGTTTTTTAATTTTGTTATTTCTGAATTTTGATTGCGTGTTAGTTTTTACATTAACATTTGGGATCACATGATTCCTAATGTGATTCATTCATTAGGATGATGGAGAGAACCATAATGAATCTCCTTGAGCTCTCTATCATCTTGATGATGGATCACTGATTGATGCAAAAACTAACACACAATCAAAATCTGAAAATAGCAAAATTGTTTATTATTATTTTATTTTCTAAAATAATTTGATTAATTGTTTTGAAGTTATTATTTTTATATATTATAATTATTATCATATCACAAATTTTTTTAATGTGCTTAACTTCTATTGTTTTATAAGAACTTTGAAGTGTATTATTCAATATAATTGTATGTAATATTTAAAATTGTTTTGATGTGGATTTCATTTTTTATAATTGTATAAGAACTCTTTTTCAATACTTAAAATTATATTATTTATTATAGTATATAATTTATTCTTATTTGAAAAGTTATTTTATATTTTTACAAATTATTTATTACATATTTAATTATATGAATTATTTTTAAAAAATATTATTTATTATTTTATTTATAAGATATATCATTTATTATATTTTTATTTGGTAAATACATAGTATTTACTACTAATTTTTAATTTTTTTGTTCTTTAATTTTGATTATATATATATATATATATATATATATAATACCGTACTTTAATATGCAATCTAATATTTTATTTATAAAGTTTATAAGATGTATTTTAGATTTTTAAAATTTTATTTAATTTTTATCTATAATTTATATATAGTTTTCACTCTTGAAAACAATAGATTTAAAATAAATTATCTATTATATTTTTAATTAATAGTTATTTAAAAAATACTATTTTATTATTATTTTAAAGTATATATTTTCTCATTAAAATTGTTTTATTCATTATTGTTAAAAGAAAATAGTTTTCACAAATAATAATTTTATAGAATTATTAAATTATATTTTTTAATATTGAAATTATTGATTATATTTTTTTTTGTATTTATTATTTTAATATATCAACTATTTAATTGTTTTAGGTAACATATTCACGTCATAAAATTCCAAACCTCTCAACCTAATTGAAGATATTATGTTTCTTTTTATTACAGTGTTTCAATAATGTGAGAATGGAGGGTAGACTAGGTCTCATGACCTCTTGCCTACAACAAGATTTTTTAACCAATCTAACTTGCTCCTCACCCTAATGATAAACATCAATCCTTATTTTAACAATAGTCATTATATTTTTTTAATTGACAATACTAACATAAAATATTTTAATTATTTAAAATAGAATTACAATAAATTAAATTCTTCTTACATTTTATATTTTCCTAAGAAGTTTACAGAAACATAAGAAAATTTAGGCTCTATATTTTCCTAAGAAGTTCATAGAAACATAAGATTTGATTTTAACTATATTACCATATTGTAATAATTTTTAATATTCTAATCTAAGTTAGTTAAATCTTTACTTCACTTTTAAATCTACAAGACCAACAACTCATTAAAAAAAAATTCAAAAAATTATTAATATTTTTGTTAATCTAAATATGCATAATTTTCTTTCTTATACATCTTAAATTTTAATTGTTTTATTGAATTAGCATATCTATTTTAAATTTTATTTTATTTATTTAGAGTCACTTTAAAATTATTTGATTCACTTAATTGTTATTTTTATATTTATGTATTTTTCTATTTTTAATATTATATTAAACTAATTTAATTATTATTTTTATATTAATATTTTTTATTTATTATCAAATTAATTTATAGAAATTTAAGAATGCATATTTTAATTATATACTATTGTTACATGTTCTTACATTACTATATTGAAATTAATATTAATTTTCTATTCACGTGTTTTTCATTCCTTTAATCATTTATGTTGATGAGCTATTTCTAAATACAGGAGTCCAAACAATGATTCATCTTAATTTCAGTTTTTCTCATATACTATTATTACATGTTCTTAAATTACCATATCAATTAGTATTAATTTTCTCATCACATGGTTTTCATTCCTTTAATCATTTATGTTGATGAAATGCAAGAGCCTTAAAAGTGATTTGTATTAATCTTACATTTTCTAAATTTTTCTTGTTTCAATGTGTCAATTTATGTGTTGACAATATCTTATAAAAATAGAAAGAGATATATGATCAAGTCATTCATTTTCGTATATATAAAATAAAAATGAGACTAAACATTTTATATAACATCATTTTTATATTTTACTATTTAATAAAATTGAAAATATTTGAATAATTTTAATTTTTGTAATTAGAAATATTTAAAGATTGTTTGAATGATAAAATGAAGTAATTTTTTTTCTTCCAATATTAAAAATAGAATAATTTTTTTAAAAAAATCAACTTTTTTTTTATTCAAAGGGTAAACGCTTGAGCTATGAACCGAAATACAACCACTCAACAATACTACCCCAATGGGGTTTGAACCTTGGTGGCAAGAACAACAATGCCACCTTTAAACCATCACACCATGCCACTATTGGCTTAAAAAAATCAACTTAATTTATATTACATTTTACAATTTAAATAAAAACAAAAAATTAATTTTATCATATTAATTATAAGCTTCAAGTTTTATTTTATTTTTTATTATTAATAATTAAAAATACTTTAATCAATAAAAATTATATTGAAAAAGTATTTATAATAAAATAATTTTAATATTTGCCGGCTCGGGTAGTGGGGTTGGCTTGAGGCTGTGGGATGGCTCCTCATGGTCTCGGGTTCGATTCCGCTCTCGGTACTTACCTGGTGGTTGTGGTGACCGGCGTTGCAAACACCCTCATGGACTAGTCTCACATTCTAGGTGACGCCTGGGCAGGGCACGATGTAACGAAAAAAAAAAAAAAAAATTATATTATTTGATATTTTTCCTTTAGGTTTGAATTTTATTGGCAGAGTAGTAAAAACACAACCTGTCTTAATTTTTAATTAATAATACAAGATATATAAACCAATCACCAGTTACACCATTATCTGTTCAAATTTGCTTGTGGCTTGTGACCAAGCTTATGGGTGGCTTTGCTTGTTAGATTAATTATATTTAGCTCATTTATGAATATTTCATTTTTCATACCTTTCCAAACAATTTCACCGTATTGGGTCTTTTTCAGGACATTGATACCTCAGGAAGTACACTGGATTGGGCAATGTCCGAGTTGCTTAGAAATCCTTCAGCCATGGAGAGAGCTCAGCTAGAACTGGATACTGTAGTGGGACGCAATCGAATGGTCGAAGAATCTGATCTGCCTCATCTTGAGTACTTGCAATCAGTGGTGAAAGAAACACTTCGTCTGTACCCACCTGGTCCTCTGCTACTTCCACACCAATCTATGAAACAGTGCACAATAGCAGGATACCAAATCCCAGAAAACACTCGTGTCGTTATAAATGCATGGGCTATTGGGAGAGATCCAACTGCCTGGGAAGAGCCCAATTTCTTCAAACCTGAAAGATTTTTCCAAAGAAAAATTGATGTGAAAGGCCAAGATTTTGAGCTCATACCATTTGGTTCAGGTCGAAGAATATGCCCAGGGATTAATTTGGCTTTGTGCATGATTCAGCTGGGACTTGCACATTTGTTACACTGCTTTAACTGGAGTCTTCCTGAAGGGGTTACTGAAGAGAATTTGGATATGTCCGAAGCATTTGGTAATACAATGACAAGGGCACTTCATCTTCATGCAATTCCGATTCCCCGCCTTCCACTTGATCGCTTTCAGTCACAAATCTAGCTTTTATGAAGAACATAAGGTTTTCACAGTTCATAGGAATGAATAGTAAATGTTGGAAGAAAAACTCTCTTGTGGATTTTTAAATATATGCTTTTATTTTTAATGTCCTGTAAGATCTAGTAAAGAAAGAAGATTACAGCTGCATAATGTAATCCCTTCGAGAAGCTGAATAAAAGATTGTGTTTGTGTATTTTCTGTGCAATTTTTTTCTCCTCTGTTTTTAGTTTTTCTCTGTTCTGGAAATCTACACTAGTTATGTTCTAGTTATGATATTGTGTAGTTCTTGTTATTGGCAAACTTTGCTGCAGCTTTGACCACTTTTGTTTGCCCACAATTTTGTAAAGTGATTGAGGCCCATTAAAAAGCCATTACCATTAATCAAAACTTTCGGGTGAACTTGATTTCTTAGAAATACAAGTAATTTAGTGTAATTGTTTTTTCATAGCTGAACCAGCAATAAAAATACAATAATACAAAAATGATACAACTGAGGAATGTAGAGTTATAATCAGCTAGCTTATCTTAGTGGTCCCCCTCTCACACCTACAATTTGCCTCATATCGTCCACAAACATTCCCGAGTCTCCATTGCCGCCTTTACAGATGCGTAAATCAATTGAGAAATCAAGATAAACGATAACGCTGGCTGTCATTTTCGGTGTTGTCATCTTAACAAGTTCATTGTTATGGTAAATGCGAAAGCAATTGAAATTGAAATCGCTCTTCAAATTGATTTACGTGATCCAAAACCACACAAATATCGTCAAATCAAGATATCCTTATCATCTTTAGACCACTAAAACCTTCGATAATGAAAATCGAAAGAGAAGAACGTCGTCTTTTTTTACTACTCAGAAGTCCCTTAGAGCGCTTTTGTTACCCCGTAATCATCAGCACTGTCCTCGGATTTCTTAATAATAGTAGATTTATTTGCAAAGACTCAGTGGTATAATCTAGTATCTTTTACAAGCATAGTTATGCCTAAATAGTACTATATTCTTGTCCGTAGCTCCAACTCTCACTATTTACTTCATTAAACTAGTCATGGGTAACTCTTTGTCTACTAACAATGTTAAAAAATGAAAGATTTTATTTTGCCTCGTCACCATTTGCCACTAAAGAATCATCGAACATTATGCTTATTCTTGTAGATAACCATACGCTTCACCCTCGCCTAATCAACCATACACTTTTCTCTGTCCAGGCAAATGTATATTTCACTCTCTCTTTTAGTTAACCATACGCTACACCTCCTCTTTGTTCAATTGTATACTTCACTCTTCAATAGGTCGTAAGGGTTGTCTCTATCAACATATGCAAGAGTCTGTATAGATGAAATAAACAATTTGAAACATAAAAAAGAAAAGTACAGAAAATAAAAACGTAAATATATTGTTTATTATCTACACAAATTACATAACAGTTTGCTTACTTCTTAGTGTAGAGTGGTAGAATTCCTATACTATTTATAGATTTCATACATAAGTCTAGAAGAATTTTGAATGCTTAATACAAGCTTCTAAAGAGAAAAATCTAGAAGCAAGGGGAAGGTTACATATATTGGAATGTTTCACATACATTCAATAAAATAAATATTATCTCCAACACCCCTTCTCATAATGTTATTTGGAGAAGATGATCACATCACTTATTATATAGCAACTTCCTTTAGATGTGATATATCCTAAAGTTCCATAAATTTTAATGTCAACAATTCAATCTTTTGTTCTATAAAACTTTAACTTCACCACTTGCTTTTCAATCAAGTCATGGAAAAGTAATGTTGTACTTCTATTTGTTTGGATCTAACATGATATACATGATTTTTTCTAGATTGATAATGCTTTGATTATCACAAAATATAATAGTTGGACAATCTTGTGGTTGTTTTGTTTCTTCAAATAATCTTCTAAGCCATAATGTTTTTTGAGATGCAAGTTTGATGAAATAACATATTAAGCTTTTGTGGATGATAGTGCCACTATTGATTGCTTATTATTGCTCCATTAAATTGGTCTTGAGCTAAGATGAAAGATATATCCAAAAGATTTTCTATCATCAATATCACCTACATCTAGTCAAAATTTATATACCCTACTAGAGTAGGCTCTCCTCCATATTTATATTCAATTTCAAGTTGACAAGTACCTTGAATGTATTCTATTATTCTTTTAGTTGTTGTTTGATGTTCAATGTGTGGATTTTTCATGTACCTAGATACAATTCCAATTGCATATGCAATATCTAGTCTAGTTATAATGAGATACAAGACACTTCCAACAATTTGTCTATACAAATTTTCATTCACTTTCTTTTGAGTGGAGTTAGCACATAAACTTTTTCCTATGTCTCATGGTGTACTAGATGGTTTAAACTCAATCATATTAAATTTTATCAATGTAATAAGAGCATATTTGGCTTGAGACAACATTATCCTTCCTTCTTTACATACTTGAATACCCAAAAAATAGTGCATCAACCCTAGATTGGTTATTTCAAAATCTTGTTTGAATTGATCCTTGGTGTTTTTAATGTACCATGTGTCATCTTCTGTAATGATTAAATAATAGACATATAGTACAATAATAACAATTTTACTATCAATTCCTAATTATGAAGGTCTTCCTTTCCATTGTAGGAGATGCTTTTCTATAGGTCATTTGACTACTAACTATCAGAAATCTCGTTGGAATTATGCTACTTGGTGGAAAGATGCTCTTCGTGAGCATCTTACTATGGGTGAATACTTTGTTCTAGACGATGATTTTGGGGATGATGTCTTGGCCCCTAACATCACGACTTCTTCTGTTGATGGTTCTTAGTTACCTTTCGCTATTGTTGTTGGGTCTCTTGCAGTTGCTGTTGGGGTTTCTGGTTATGTTGCTGCTGTTGGTGCTATTGGTTTATCTGTAGTTGTTGGTTCGTCTGCGGTTGCTACTAAAGCGTTTAGTTTGTCTATAGTTGTTGTCGTGACTAGTGACATTGCTGTTGTTGTTGCTGATGATTCTGCTGATGTTATTGTGACTCCTAGTTTATTTGTAGTTCTTGTTGCTATTATTGTGGGAGTTACCGGTAGGCTTAAAGAGCACACTCTAAGCTCTGACTTTCGGTCAAATGTCCGTTTTCCGTTTATATTTTCGTTTCTGTTTCCGTTTTCTCGCGTCACTATCATTGTTATAACTGTCACGGTTAAATTTTACCATTTTTAAAAAATCCTTTTAAGGCAAACGCGTTTTACATTGCTGTATCGAGCATCGTCCTTTCCCGCCTATTACTTTCAAAATATGACAAAAAATAAATCGACTGGATCTCCGTACGAAGGGAATAGTACGTAATGGAGTGAAAAAATTTCTATTGAACAGTGAAGTCTTTTTCACTTTTTCACTTAACAGTGACGTATTCCTACTCTTTAAAAGGATATCAACAGTTATATTGCATTACTTTTTAAGTCGGATTTTTTTATTTTATTTAAATTTATTTATTTTAGTAAAAAAAAAAAGTTTTTGTTTTAAATTTAAAGTTTTATATCCTTATTTTTTTATTTTTTTATCTTTTTAAAGTTTGTTTATTTTTAAAAAGAGTTTATTTGAATTTTTAAATGGTTTCTTATTTTGTCAATAAAGGGATTTTCATTAAGGTTAATGATAATGAGTTATCTAATTTTAATCATGATATATATGTGGATAAGTGAAATCTTCTTTTTTAGTAGACAATTTCTTGTTGAAGTGCTTGTTAATGTCACTTCTTCAACATAATTATCTACATATTTTTATAATCGGTTGCTCAAAACTCCTTTACTACATAGATTCTTCATGACATTGGAACTATGATTACCTCTTCTTTTTTGCAAGGTGCATCTTCTCTTTGTAACCCACTCAATCTTGCTCTTTCATTTTCCCTTCATCCTCTCATCTTGAGGTAGATCCTCATAATGCCTACATCTCTTGTTGTCACTTTTAGTGTGACCCCCACCTCTTATGTTCCTCTAGTACCATTTCCACCTCTTCGTCTACAAGTGAACCACTTATCTCTAATCCCACTAATTCCTTTCCTTCTTGTGTGCTTACTAGTGTTCTACTACTAGTGCTATCCCCTCCTCTCATTGTGTTAGTGTTTCACCTTCCTCACCTTGAAGTGTTGCTTACCATTCATTTGCATTGTATCATTGCCTCTTGTTTCTCATTGTTTTCATAGTCCTCCCATTGTTACCCATGCTACTACTACTATTACCATCCCCACCTCTACTCTAGATGCACTAGTGTAGAAGTTAAATAGTGTTGATAAGAAAGTTGATTTTATTCCCACTAACCAAGACACTATTACTTATACTTCAACACATAACATGCATCTTGTGTTTAAAAGTGTTACATATTCATTCCCTATTTTTCTTGTGGCACCTTACTTTGAGTTGTATCATGGTAAAGATGACACAATTACTCATAATTCTTTAATATGTACAACATGCCTAGACTATGCTTATGATTACAATTTTTTGGCTAAGTTATTTTCTCACACTCTTCATGTCTATGTTATTCAATGGTTCTACTCATTACCTCTTAGCTCCATTCATTCTTTTGATCAATTAGCTACAACACTGCTTGGCCATTTCTATAGGATTAAATAGACTTCAAACCAGTTGTTTCAAATTTATTAGAGTGTTCTCAAGGCTCTAATGAGCATATTGATGATTATGTCATTTTATTTAAATTAATTTGTACTAAAATGAAACATCAACTTCCTAATTACAAGTTGCAAGGGACTTTTTATGCAAGGGTTTACTATCCACTATATGTGATAGTGCTTTTTTGTACAATTATGCTTCTTTCATAAATTTTTGTGCTCATGTCAAAGATCTGTCAAATTCAAATTACTTATTTCTAATGGTTTGAAATGTGGGTCCTCACATTTGTACTATACCATCTTACCATCTTACCCTTCCAAGTTGAAAAGGGTAATCATAAGAAAGAATCTAAACCTAACACTAATCATATGCATACTACCTCTAATGTTGTTTCTTTTAAGCATCAAACAACTAGGAGATTTACAAGATTGGGTAAAACTCTAGATTATGTGATCCAAACCCTATTGAATGATAATTTGGTTAAGTTCTTCCCCTTATTCATCCACTCAACCCATCTAAAGGGTTACATATGAAATGAAATGAGTGCACTTTTTTAATTATTATACTACCCAAAAAATTACCATAGACAAAAATCAATTTAAAACATAGTTAACATATTGTTAAAAATAGAGCATCACCATAACAATAGTATAGTAGATGCATGATAGGTGTTGTTATACTTTTGCACTAAAGCATAAAAGTGGAAATTCAAATAAAGTAGTTGATGTAATAAGTAGGAGACAAAATTTGTTGATAGAGATGATAATAGAGGTAGTTGGATTTGAAGAGTTGAAATATTTGTATGAAGCTAGTCCTAATTATATGGAAGCATGGAGAGAATGTAATGAACTAGTAAATATAGATAGAAGTGACTTGATTATTTTATTCAAAATGAGATGTTATTTAAGGGTAATTAGTTGTGAATTCCTAGAAGCTCAATGAGGGAGAATTGATCAAGGAGAAGAGTAATTGTAGATTTGTATGCCATTTTAGAGTAGGCAAGTCTATGGAATTGGTGAGTGACAACTATTTTTGGTCATAAATATAAAGGAAATGAGAAAATCTATTCAAGGTTGCAAGACTTGTCAAGTTATAAAGGGGGGAGTCAAAATATTGGTTTGTATCAATCCTTACCATTTCTAGAGATCTAACCTTGGAAAGATATAAGTATAAAAAGATAAAAATGAATAAGATGATACAATAAGAGGAATTAGTGGCACACATATCCATGCAATACACCTATTAGCTTGATTTAAAGGTCCTTTTCAAGAGTTAATGTACCATGTAGGACTAATAATATAGAAAGGCTTGCAAGAGATAATACAGGTGGACAATTAAAAATATTGCCACCTATCTTTTTGTGCTACATGATAAATTTCACAAATTAAAAGGAGATACTTCTTATGAGGGCCTTGCCAAAAGAACTAGAATCAAAACTATGATAAATGTTTTAGACCCAAGAACCCAAATTGGAGAGCTCAAGGAGGTCTCTTCTGAAGACAAGGGAAATTTATTATCTAAGGAGTGGTAGGAAACTAGAAACTTACAAAATTTGGTTGGTAGTGATTAGCTTTTGTGTCCTATTCTTATTCTTATGTTGTGTGTTTGTTGGCCCTATTATGACCAATTGGTTCTCTTTCATTTTGAATTTTTTCTGTTTCATATCTCATGAGACTAGTTTCTCTTACATCTTGGTTGCTACTATGTAAAGGGTCAATCCCTAGTTTAATCCTATTTTTATCAATATAAAAAATAATGAGTGGACCCTATAAGACAATCTCTAGGATTCGGGAGCTAGCTCCCTATCTATCCTAAGCTAAGCCTACAGTTGATGTGTGGGGGATGAAAGGGGAGAGAGATTACATAAATAAATTTAAGCATAACAAAGGCTCATGGCATAATAATCAACAAAAACATGTCTACATAATAGCTAAATATGAACAAAGATAAGACTAAGAATACTTAAGATAATAGCTTGTTTACTATTAAGTTTGTTGATCAATTAACCATTACACAAATACATGTCCTCTAAAAAGAACATAGAGCCTCCTCTATTTAGAAGAGAAGAGAGAAAAGGTTAAGATAACACATCATCCTCAAAAGTTTAGCTCTAATAGTAGAATATAAAAATAAACCTTAACATCATGCTTGAATAACTTAGTTATACAAAGTGTTATCTTCTAACCTAAGAATGGGCAAGGTAAGTTCCTAAAAATGGGGGACCAAAAGGGGATTAAAAGTTATCAATTTTTTCTTGTAATCAACTAAACCTAAACTTAGATGAGTAATTCAAGATGTGTACACTCAAAATTTAAAGATATAATAAGAATAAGAATTGTAGTACTCTAAATCTGATTTTTAAACTACTAAATATTTTTTTAAATGGTTAAGGTTAAGTAGATGAAATATAACATAGTTTTTGGTGTTTGCCCCCTATTTTTTGAACTATATTAAGTATTTTCAAAAATTATTTGGTAGAAACATAGCCAAGAGTGTGTTGGGTCTCGAAACCACTACTCCACTTCCTAGAACTTTTTTTCACTTTCAA
>VDFB02000008.1:105344582-105481565 GCA_007258455.2 Sequoia sempervirens | reverse complement strand
ATGGGAGATGGGGGGAAAAGGGATAAGGGGAAGGGGAAGAGGATAGGGAGGGGATGGGTAGGAAAATAGGATGGGGGGATGGGGAGGGGTAAGAAAAGTAGGATGGGGGGATGGGGGGGAAACGCGGACGAAGGGAAGCTAGAAAAATGAATGGGGGGGGGAAGAAGAATGTAAGAGGGAAGAGAAAGGATGAAGAGATAGGAAAAATGATGGGGGGTTGGGGGGGATACATGCAAGATGATGAAATAGAAAAAGAAATGCAATTCTAAATGCAATTTATCATCTTTGGAGCACTGGTTTTTGCTACAGCAGAAGACACCAAGTGCCAGGGTATGTGGAACCAAGGCGGATCAGTGTCTAATGCATGAAACAAACACAACAGACAAAAAGGCTATCCTAACACCCCAAAGTCACGAAGACCTTTGTCGGGCCAGGTATTGAGATAACCACAAGCACAAAAGGATGCCCCAGCATAACACAAGACCTCGGGGATCTTGGTGGGTACTACGTGGGACAACCAAGAAGACACAAGCAAACAAAAGCAAAGATATGCCCCTTATGTTGACCAATCAAAACACAACTACAATATGATGGATCATGGCGGCCTTGACAAGTGATGATAGGGAGCTCAGATGATAAACAAAAACCAAAAGTATCAAAATATCACAATCAATTTCAAACGTCCATTGCCATAGGATCAAGGGGATGGATGGGATTGATGAGGTCTGTTAGGAAGGATGCATCCTGTTGAGACCAAAGATGATGGATACTAAAATATCGTTATGACATGCGATGTTCAAAATCGATTAGATCTCATGATACAAATAGATCTCATTTGTGAAGAACCGGTTAGATAAGGGCATAGCTTGACGGCACGACACAAGGAAGACAAGACGCGGGACTGACACACCCTAAAGACCTAGGGGCTCGGGGGCCAATCAAAGATTAGCCTTGCCTACGTGAAAGCGCAGAGCCCTCGAAGTTCAGTGAAAGGTGGATGACTGACCAAGATGGAGACCTTGATGGATGGTAAAGATAGGATAGACAAAAGGAGAAAGACCGATGATAGACGATAGAAGAGCAAAGTGGACAATGAAGATCGATGATGGAACCCCGGGGGTGGATCAAATGATCGACCTTGCCTACGTGAAAGCGCAGGGGCAATGTAGTTCGACAAAACCAAAGGAAAACAATGGATAAAGGATGATGGATGATGATTGGATAAGTGGATAAAAAGATGGGACCGATATGACAAAATAGGATAGACCTATTGGATTGGATAGGATGATGACGATCACATAAAGCTCAGGGATGGGATAGTTATCCAAAGCAGTAAAATGACTTGGGAGGATGATATGATAGATAGATGAGTGATGAAAAGTGATAGGGGATTGGAAAGATGTGCAAGAGAAGCAGGGGTGATGACGATGAGATAAATGGCATTGGGTTGCATGGGGGGGAGGCCTATAGCCAGATACCATTGACAAGGGATTGGGAGGTGGGATGAGATGGGATGAGGATAAAGATGGAAGATTAGATAAAGATATAGGATAGGGATGGGGGATGGGAGGGATTGTTTAGATGGATGGGAATATAAGGATTGGGAGATGAAAGGGATGCTAGGATAGATGGAGAGATGGAAGGGATGCTAGGGTAGATGGGGAGATGGAAAGGATGCTATGATAGATGGATAGGATTGGGAGATGAAAGGGATGCTAGGATAGAGGGATACGAAGACAAGGATGGACAGATGGAAGGGATGTTGTTATGATAGATGATTTCTCCAAGGACTATGTCACAAAGGAAGCAGATGTCCCCACTCTAGATATGTCATTTATGATGAGGCATGAGGGCCGTAAGCCGAGTGGATGATAAGATAAAGGAGATAACTGAAGGAGGACAAGATGGGTGACCAAGGAATATGATAGAGCATGGATGAAGGGAATGTATACCAATAGGTGTCCAAAGCATGCATAGATAGGTGCCCCAATTTTGATTAAGATCACAAGAAGGATGGAGGGAATGGGAGATAAATGGGATATGATGGTAGGATGTGGAAAATAGGAGGGATGGAGGGATTTATGAAGATGACGGATAACAGGAAGACGGGTGCATAGCTAGAAGCATAGCAGATGGAGGGAATGCATGTCAGGAAGTTGCCCCCAAGTGCAGATGGGGATTTACGCATGACATCTGTTTGCCAGGTTTTCATCATGGTACTTATCCAAGGTGCTTGTTTGCCAAGTTTTCACCATTGGATGGATTATTTCTTTCTTTCTTTCTTTTCTTTTTTCTGGATTTTTGAATTTTTGGAGTTTTGTGGATAGCAAGGGGATGAAAATGGGTAAGGATAGGGATGTTGATAAGGGGATTTAGAAGACAAGCGATAAGGATATGGATGAAGGACTCAAGCATCAAGTTCCATACTAGGTAGTAAGAGCCCATGTTCAAACCGACTATTGGATGTTGGTACAACCTTATGCAAGAGGATGAATTAGGGGGATTTGAGAGGGGAGATACATGGGATAATGGATGGGATGCTGCGAAGGGTATGGATGGAATGATGGGGTGGATATATGATGGGGAGATGCGTTCAGGACCAACATTGGCACATGTGGTGGTGGATGTGGAAAAATAAGAGGATTAAGGGATGGAGAATGTGGGAATAATGGAGGAGATGGAATGGTGAATTTCGGGACATAGGGACCCAAGACAGATGTAGGAGATGAAAGGGGTGTATGATTAGCTTGTGGATTAGCGACTTTGGATGTTCTTACTGATTTTTCATGTGATGGCATTGCATCTTTTTTCTTTGGGATCCACATGGTTTTGATCTTTGCTTTGGTGGGCCTTTGTGGCCTACAGATTTTATTTAGATTTAGATTTTTCTTCTCTTCACCATGTATTTTAGAGGGGACATGGGGAGCCGTAAATTCATGTGGATGCTTAGATTTATGCATTTTTCCTTTAACAGCCAAAGTGCTTTTAGTAGCAATGGGATGGGTGTGAATGGATGGATGATGTGGAGGACACATGAATGGAGGGATGGAGGTAGGATTTTTAGGATGATATGTGGATGGATGATGTACAGGTACGTGCCTTTGTTGATCCTGATTAGGGAACATGAGAGTGGGATAGTTATGATGGGCGACATGGATAGGTGATGGATGGATGAAAGGATGGATAGGATGAGATGGAGGAGGTGATTTTGGGATATAAGGGCCCAAAATAGACTTAGGACTTGGAGGATATGGGATGGGGGATGAGGGGACATAAGGACCCAATATGGATGGAGCGGATGAAGGAGGAAGATGGACAGTTGTTTTGAGGTGATATGATAGAGGAGGAGGGATGGCGACATATGATCTGGTAGGGCGATGAGAAGAGCTGACATGTCTTTTGGAAAAGGCTTGTTGAGGACGTCTAGAGGTTGTACCAACATTTTTAGATTACGAGTTATGAGTAGTACATCCAAGACCTTACAGGATACAAATGTTCTTTAGCTTGGATGGGCTCTATAATACCTTGCTCATGAAGGCCTAAACCTTTTCCTTGATAGTTCATTTTCTTGAGTATTCGATCTAGGATAGGATTTTTGTTATTCTGGAAGAATGATGCGAGTTCATTATTAGGTGGAAGAGGAAGGTTGGTGTATATGCTTTGTTTTTTCTTCTGCAAGGAGACCACCATGGAGGAATGTGAGAGGACCAAGGGGATATGCAAGCGGTGTGGGGATAGCATTTTTAGGCGATGATGGGGGATCATGAGAAGGAGAGGATGGGATAGCAACATCAGGAGAGGGAGTAGGGGCCATGATAGGATTTGGATTTGTGGTAGTAGGCTCATGCGATGGAGATGGAGATGGAGTAGTGGAAGCTTGAATGACAAGGGTATCATGGGATGGAATGGATGGGGGACTGTGATCTTGAGGTGGACTAGATGGGATGGTAGGATCTTGATCTAGAGAAGGGGATATGTTGGCATGCGTTGGATTAGACTCTTGGCATGACTCATCGTGTGCGGGAGGCATGGTAACAGAGTCTTTTTGGGACTCTTCAAGTAGGGAAGATGGAGGGACGGAAGATCCATGAGGTTCATTGGAATGGGTTTTAGTGCTACCAGGAGTGGGAGGAGTGGATTGGATTTGGGTATCTTCGATGGATTGGGTAGATCTAGGAGTAGAGGGAGTGGATTGGACTTGGGTGTCTTCGATGGGTTTGGTGGTTCTCATAATAGGAGATGGGGGTGCAATGAATTTAGTGGGTTCAATGGTTTCAATGGTTTGATCAGTGCTAGGGGTGGTAACGTCAATAATAGGTGTGGTATGGAGAAGGGTCTCATCACTAGCGACCGTGGATGATGGATCTAGATGGCATGGTTTCATGACTTCAAGATGTGGAGTTGGGGATGGCTTCTTTGTAATGAGTCCTTGGAGAACTTCTGAAATGAGAGACTTGCATATAGTTGGCTTGGCTGAGGTGGTAGAAATGGATGAGGGATTATGGATTGGTGGACTAGGGTTAGATGGAGCAATGGGATTGAATGTAGGACCATGAGTAAATGGAGGATTAGGATTGGATGGAGGACTAGGAGTAGATGGATGAATGGGATTGGATGGAGGACTAGGAGTGGATGGAGGACTAGTATTGGATGGAGGGTTAAGGTAAGGATATTGGAGTGGTGAATTAAGATAGGGGGACATGGATTGTGGATTAGGACAAGAGGATATAGGTGGTGTAGTGGGACAAGAGGATGTGGGGGATGGATTATAATAAAGGTATTGGGATGATGGATTAGGATGAGGAGACATGGATGTAGGATTAAGGTAAAAGGGGGTGGATGTAGAATTAGTACATGAAGATTGGGAAAGAGGATTACGATAGGGAGACATGGATGGAGAATTGTAATAGGAATATTGTGATGAAAGATGAGGATAAGAGGATGTGGATGTTGGATAAAAGGATGATGTAGATGGGGAAGGGGAAGGTACCAAATATCTCTTGTCAAAGGTAACATAAGGAGTATGATTGGGCGTGGATGAAGACATAACGGGATAGCTGGAAGGGGTGATTGGATTGTGGAAAGTGGATGGAGAAAGCTTACTAGAGATGATAGTGTTAAGGGGATCTATGTCATATTCTTCTTGATCGACAAGACTTTCGTTATCGTCGTCCACGTAATTAGGGTTTCCCTTGACTACTATTGATGGAGGATGAGGATTCATGATGGTAAAAGCATAAATAGAGTGGATCAAAGATTTTGAATGGAGATGGATGAAAGCTCAAATTGGGATTTAAGTCAAGCTCAGATCACGATTAGACAAAAGCTCAGATTAGGATGATTGGATGATGTGATGGGATTGATTTTGATTTTGATGGGATTTGGATTTTGATCAGGTTTTGTTTGGATATATTGGATTGGATCAGATTTTGATTGGTTGGATTAGATTTGGATTGGATTTGAGTTGGATTGGTTTGGATTTGACTGGATTGGATTGGATTAGATTAGGATTTGATTGGATTTGATTGGATTGGATTGGATTAGATTAGAATTAGGTTTGGATTGGATTTGGATTGGATTGGATTGGATTAGATTGGATTGGATTTGGATTGGATTTGATTAGATTAGATTGGATTGGATTAGATTGGATTGGGTTTGGATTGGATTGGATTTGATTGGAAGGCGTGAGAGAGAGACCTCAAGCTTGATCACGCGAGATTACCTTTAGTAACCTTAGAGCTTTGATTGATTGATAGGATGATTACGGCACCGAATCCACCTTAAGCTAGGAATGGATTGATTGGGCCGAGGATGATAACTTGCAACACCGAATTCACCTCAAGATGGAGGCGAATTGATTGGGTTTGAAGTTAAAGACTAATAATCAAGTTCAAGCACTATGGTCAATTTAGGTAACCACTTTGTAATACAAGGGTAGGACGGTTTGATTATGGGTGGTATTTGGAGATGCAAATGGCAAGAAATGATTGGTGGTTTAGGAAGGAAGTAAAATGAATGGGGGGGTTAAGGATAATTGTGGAGAATGTATGGGGATTTAGGATGGTTGAACGAAAGGTTGGAATAAGGAGATGGAAGTTTAAAATAGCCAAATGGGGGTTTTTCAAGGTTTAAAGTGACAAAGCAAAGGTTTGGGATGATGAGGTGATGGTTGGGAATGGTTAATTGATGGTTCAAAGACTAAATGAGTCCGAATGGAAGAATTTCGGGTGTTTAGGAGGGCAAATCTGCCTTTCTGCAGCAAAGATTAGGGTATTGGCAGCAAAATCAGGGGCGTAGACAGCTTTCTGTAGTAAATCAGGGCCGCCTTTCTGCAGTAAATCAGGGGCGTTACCGCCTTTCTACAGTAAATCAGGGGCGCTACCACATTTCTGCAGTAAATCAGGGGCGCTACCGCATTTCTGCGCAGGGTGCTACCGCACTTCTGTGCAGGGCACTGCCGCGTTTCTACACAGGGCGCTACCGCTTTTCTGCGCGGGGCGCTACCGCAGTTCTGCAGAGGGCGCTACCGCAGTTCTGCGTAGGGTGCTACCGCATTTCTACAGGGGCAAAGCTTGGTTTTTGATGGCAAAGGCTATGGCAAAGACACAAAATGATGAAACAAGTCAAAAGTATCAAAATTTGACAAGATTTCCACAAGAAAACACCTCAAGCAAGCACAATCCTATGATTAATATTACGGGTATGGTAAGGCAAAGTTTTAATCTAGGATGCACAAGGCTTCTAGGGAGTCCTCGATATACTCTCGGTACATGAAGCACAACTGTGAACACCAGTCCATCACAAGCGTGAGTCGGGAACCGCAGTGAGATACTGAAAGGCTCGGACCAACTCTTCACGTCTATCTAGGTATCACCCTAGCTTCGACGCTCTGCCAATTACGACGCAACTGGATTGGGGTATAACTTTCGTTCTCCCCCCTTTATATACCCCACCGGTACACGAGGTTGGAATCGTCCCTTGGGGTGATGAAATCTCCAAGCAGGTCCCACTAAAAAGAAGACACTAACTGTTTCCAACTACTCCCCAGGCTCACACGAAGTGCAAGGGGAAAGTGAAAAAAAATCAATGCCCCTTGGGTAACACAAAAATAAGCAACCACAGCAAATAGTGAGGTTTAATCCCCCTAATTAGACTATGTTTGAAAACAGTAGAGATAATTTTTTGAAAGTCTGGTTATGTAGATGACCCTGCAAACAAATGTTAGTTGTCCTCTCTTTCGTCTTTGGTCAAATTTCACCACAATATGCTGCAAAACGTTAGCGAAAAACAGCAATATCCTAGCCACCACAATGTTAGAGAGTTATTACATAAAAGCTGTAAAAAACTGGAACAAAATGAAGCCAAAACGCCTATTTTACCTTCTGAACTGTGCTGTTTTGGGGCACTGCCGCGCTTCTGTGAAAGGCGCTACCGCAGTTCTGTGAAGGGCGCTGCCGCACTTCTGTGAAGGGCACTACCGCGGCTCTGTGAAGGGTGCTACTGCACTTCTATGAAGGGCACTGACGCGATTTTGTGAAGGGCGCTACCGCACTTCTGTGAAGGGCGCTGCCGTGGGTCTGTGAAGGGCGCTGCCGCACTTCTGTAAAGGGCACTGCCGCGGGTCTATGAAGGGCACTGCCGCACTTCTGTGAAGGGTGCTTCCGCGGCTCTGTGAAGGGCGCTGCCGCACTTCTGTGAAGGGCGCTACTGCACTTCTGTGAAGGGTGCTGTCGCGAGTCTGTGAAGGGCGCTGCCGCACTTCTATGAAGGGCGCTGCCGTGGTTCTGCGGGGGCGCTACCGCCTTTCTATGAAGGGCGCTGCCGCACTTCTGTGAAGGGCGCTGCCGCGGGTCTGTGAAGGGCGCTACAGCACTTCTATGAAGGGCACTGCCGCGGGTCTGTGAAGGGCGTTGCCGCACTTCTGTGAAGGGCGCTATCGCGGTTCTGCGGGGGTGCTACCGCCTTTCTGCGAGCTTTTCCTACAAAATTCTTAACTCAAAGAAACATTAAATGCAAGACCCATGTGTGGGTCCCACCGGGTGTGCCAGAAATGTGATACCTTGAATATTTATCCTACTCTAAATGTGCAAACTAACTAAGAATATGAATGACAAACTATCAAGGACACCTCAAGATTAGCCAAAAGAGAGATAGAGTAAGAAAGGAAATGGATAAATAAAATAGAAACGATATCACCTTCCTTGCTGTTGATTTCTCCTTGATTGGACCTTGATTGGAATGGATTGTGTGCTCCTTAGATGATGGATTGAGTGACTAAGATGCAAGATTCTATATGCAAGATGATTAACAAAGATGGTTGAATGATTGAAAAGGCTTGAGGATTCAAATGGACAGCATGTAGTTGTCAAAATGCAAAGTGTTCGAGAAGGAAAATGGGCAGCATGTAGTTGCTCCAAAAAAAAAGTGTTGGAAATGCCCTTGAGGAGGGGGTATTTATAGAAGAATTTGAATTCTCTAGAGAATTCAATGGTTGAGATGCATCCAACAAGGCCAAGATGAAGGGCTAAGATGGGTTGAGACCCACAAGCCCTCACATCTTGACATGTGGAGGGTGAAGTGGACAAGAGGATATGAGATGGAGATGAGTTGTCAAAAAGGTACATGAGGTGGAAAAAGGACATGCACCTTGGAGAGTGAGGAGATTTCCACAAAAAGGGATTTCTTGTCCCCAAGTGGGAGTGAAAGGGACATTTGAGGAATTTTGGAATTCCTCAAAAATCTACATGGGAAAAGGAAAGGTGGTTGGGGATATAAATGTGAATTAAAAATTCACATTCCTAGGAGGATCTAGAGGATAAAAGGTGAGTCTAAAAAGGTGGGACTTGGTCACATGTGGAGATTGTGACAAGTCCAAGGTTGGTCACATGTGGAGATTGTGACAAGTCCAAGGTTCTAGAAGCCTTGGAAGGATGGAATGTGAATTAAAAATTCACATATAAAAGAGGGGAATCTAGGAAGAATAAAAAGGAATTAAAAATTCTTGGAGAATGATTAGGCTTAATTAATCAGTAATTAGAGGATAAATAGGATTAGAAGCCAACTTGCAAAAGTTGGAGGATGTGACACATCCTAATCAAGGATTAGGCATGTGCACATCCTTAATGAAGAAATTAGGAGATGGATTAGGATTAGATGAAAATGACATGTGAGGAATTAAATAAATGTAATATTTATTTAATTTATTTGATGAAAAGGATTAAGGAGGGTAAGGTATTTAATTATTAATTAAATACCTTAGGGATTTGGCAGAATTAAAGATATTAATTAAATAATAGTAATATTACTTAATTAACTCGGATAAGAGGATGTTTAGACAAAAAGTGATAAATTTGGATAAATTAAGTGTCCAAATTTGGATGTCTACAGGGCCTACCTAGGCAAACACAATTCTCCTATTGTGATTTATGATACTCCTTCAGACCCTAAAGGCGATACTAATTTAGAATATGGCCAATACTTCCATTCTTTGGTGCCATATGGGAGCTCCGACGATGACGTGGTGATGATCCCTCCAATTTCATCGAGGACAAGGAGGGGTCAGACATTCTCTGATGTTGATGACTTTGAATAGGTCACTGCCTTGTTTTTTTTTTATGACACCATGGTCTTTGCATAGGACGTATTTGTTTCATGTGTCCATGGTTTGTCTTTTTCTCTTCCATGCTGACGTGGAAGTCCTCTTGCTGATATGATATGGAATATTTTTTGTTTCAACAATGAACACGGTGACAGTGACTAATGGTATCATGCACATATTTTTTTTCCTTTTGTCATCTCATGTTCCCAAATGATTGAGTAAGAAACCGCCTGGGGAGATCTTAAAAGAATCAATTGAAATTAGGTTTTTGAAATGAACTGAAATGAAAATGAAATTTTAATTTAGTTAGGTGCTATTAGAAACCAAGATCTGATTGCAAACCAAAAAAATCACCTTCCACAGAAGAGAAAAACGAAAAAGCAGAAGTTTGCATGAAATGTGCAAATTGATATATTTGAAGTACAAACAAAATACAAGAGATAATTTGCTTTATAAAAGCAAAGATGCCTAAACCTAATCTTATCTTGAGCAACAAGATAGCTCGATAAGATAAGGATAAAACTTATAACTTAGGAATTAAATATGCTTAAGTAAACTTATGCAAATGTGTAATTAATAATTAATTACACCAACACCCCCCCATAAGTGCAACTTAGGGAGAAGCATATTATTATGCAAATATGAGTCCCAGCAACAAGGCCTGATCAGGTACTCATGTACAAATGTAAAGAGAGAGAAAACCCAATGGGAAAATCCCCCCCTCAGAGAGATGAACTGTTGTGAAGAAGCACTGGAAGAACTCTAATGAAGCAACATTGAAACCCCAAATCTGACAAGCAAGGAAAGATAATTCTATCTACAACTGAAACCAAAAATGGAATCACAAATGTAACAGTAGACCTGATGCCAAGGAACACTGGAAACTCACATACTGGATCAACCCTGGGATCTGTAAGCAACAATAGATGAAAGAATGAATGGACCCATAATGATGACAAATCTAGAAGTTGTGTCTCTCGAAGCCAAACTAAAACTAAAACTCCCCATAGGACAAGTACCATCAAGATTCTAGAACATTAACCATAAAACATGGCCTTCAAATGAGAAAGATCTGAACCAATGCGGATCAAGAACTGTAAAATCCCAATGTGAAGTGTGAACTGAAGCAAACCAACAATGTGTCCAACTAAGCAAGAAAGAAGCTAGAAGGAGACAACAAGAAACCAGAAAAACTCATACAAGTTGTCACCAACATGAAAGATGGATGCAATAACTCCCCTTAATGAAACTTTATATTAGTTCATTATTACAATACCCAATGATTGCATAAGGAGATAATGCAAAACTATAGAAACATAAGTGAAAATGCAAACCTAGAGCACGAAACAAAAATGAATGCATGCATAAAAAAAGTTACACATTTTCTATAAATGACCTCATATCTGCATAGAGGCCGAAACCAGCTTTCTGATGCCGTGAAAATCGTGAAAAACGGATAAGTGAGTCAAAAGATATGCTTCCCAGAGTGAAAATAGAAACATCTGACTTCCGAGGCTGAAAAAGATATCAAAAATGAAAAAACAAAAAATAACACCTACACCATTGCATAGAGCGTCGAAACAGCTTTCCGACGATATTTCGTTTGCAAAAAAATGATGTCATTTTCCCAAGTTACACCCATTTTCGCGAAAAAGCTCTGATTTTGCCCAATAAGGTTCCAATAAGCCCTGAGGGGCTGAAAAAGTTCGGCCCCTGGTTGCCTGGGTGGACCAAGAGGCTAGCGGCTGGCTCCTAGGGTGCAGCCCCTGGTCACCCACGTGATCGGGGTGAGGGGCTGGAAGCCCAGCAAGGGGCTCGGGGCTGAGCACACAGTCGCCCATATATCCTTGGCGGAGTCCGCGGGGGCAAGAAACAAGCTGGCAGAGCGGCGCTTTGGCAGTGGAGGTTGGCGGAGGTGCTGGCGCAAGGGCCCATGGGGACTTTGGATAGGTGGAGTGGCAGCCTAGTGGTGATGTGCGGTGGCGATGGGCCGATGGAGGCCGCCTGATGGCCGTCAGGCAGCAGTTTTTGTTTGTGCGGCCCGTGCAAACCCTGCACAATAAAAATTGATTTTTTTAATAATTTTTTATTTTTTTCCAAAAACGAGCCTCGAAAACTATGCCTGGGGGCCATACGGCCCTAAGGCAAAAAAATTTTTCCTTTCCAAATGACTGTGTCCAAATTGGACAAATTTTATATGAAAATGGGGGTTTTTGGGCACTGTGAATCCAACGACGAGGTCTGTTTGGGCCCAAAATGCTCTGAAAATCAGGCAACCCTCGGATCTATCAAAAAAATCACTGAGCTAGAAACCCTCACAGATCTGGCAAACGGTGATGAATATGAATAAAATAAAAGCCATTTCTAACTTTTTCCAGTGCTCTGAATCCAACGAAAAACCCCAATCTGATCCAAGATGCTGCATAAATGTACTCAAGGAATGAAACACTCGAGGGACCTCAAACGAGCTCTGCACTATATTCCTCCAAAATAGCTGAGAAGGGGCTGCAAATCGAGGCTCTGATACCATGTTAGAAACCAAGATCTAATTGCAAACCAAAAAAATCACCTTCCACAGAAGAGAAAAACGAAAAAGTAGAAGTTTGCATGAAATGTGTAAATTGATATATTCGAAGTACAAAAAAAATACAAGAGATAATTTGCTTTATAAAAGCAAAGATGCCTAAACCTAATCTTATCTTGAGCAACAAGATAGCTCGATAAGATAAGGATAAAACCTATAACTTAGGAATTAAATATGCCTAAGTAAACTTATGCAAATGTGTAATTAATAATTAATTACACCAACAGGTGCTTGTTGCTCCCTTGTTTATAAAGGGGATTTCATGGCTGATGTTGAAAGAGTTTAGAATTTTAAGTCCGAAATAGGTCAAAAGATAATACTATGCTCTTAGAGAAAATAGAATGTAAATAGGTACTTTAGTGGACATATCAGAGGTAAATCTATTGTAAAAGTTATACTGTATACAGATCTTAAATATGGATTTACAAAGAAATATCAAAAATGAAGGAGAATATTAGTTCTAAAATGTCACTCTCCTATGTATTTTCTTCCAAATTATGAATGAAGTTGTTAATTATGATTTCATTTGTCTTCTTTCATTTGCACCAAATGAGTGGGCTTGTTGTATGATTGAGTTCAATGAGTTGATTAAATTATAAAATAAGGCCATTATTTTGTGAAGAAAGGATATAGGATTTAGTAAGGAAGCGATATTTCGAAACACGGTGAGTTAGATGTTACAAAGTGGCATTCTAATAGTCCATTAATTTATGAATTTCAATCAGAATTGTATTACTGATTGATTAGAAGTTATGACTCTTTTTCTCCCTCAGATAAGGCACTGATTGTTTTATTAGTTTATCTTATGGCTAGTTGAGCTAGTAATGAATTTGGTCTAGGATTCAAGATGAAGACAAATTCATAAAATACTCTAAAATACATTTCCCCAACTTTAAGTATATAAACACATTCCTTGAAATGAGTAACACTTCCACCTGAGGTCTACCAAGCCTTTGACAAGGTGAGTTTCTTCAGGTAGTGCATCTGTGTGAGGAAATGCTCTTGACCTAATGTGATATATAATGAACATGCATAGGATTACCCTCCTAGGTCTCAAAGAGCCCAAAGAGAAGTGAAGTACTAATTACTTTACTTAAGTGTTGGTGAATCCTTAGCCTTGCTGATGATATAGTTGTGGAAAATTCATAGATAAGGACTGAGATTAAGTTTGGTTCTTAAAAAATAACCAACAGAAATGGCGACTCCACTGGGGAGAATTTGAGAAATATTTGATAGAAGATCATTTAGCCTTAAGAGTCATTGAAGTTTCAAAAAAATTTGTAGCTAGAGATTGGAAATTGTTGAGTCTTATTTTCCCATCTGAGTCACCAATAGAATGACGACTTTGCTAGGGAAAACTTTGCATCTCTAGTGCAAATTTATCGAAGACCATTTGGAAGGAGTCAAAAAGGGAATGAACATCTTGTTCATATGTTGAAGAAGTTCCAGTTTTGCAAATTGATTTGTAGCAGCCCCAAATTCAAAATGAGGTGAAGTGACTCTACTAGAAGAACTTGGGGAAAGATATCCTTGCTTCAAAAGTTTTCCTCTTGATTAAAGAGGTGGCGACTCTACTCAACAATTTACACACATAAAGGGCTATTGTTTGTAACCTGAAAGTGTTCTATTCAAAAGTTGCAGCTACTGGAGATATGAAGGTACATGGTTCTTTGCATATTTTCATTTGCTGAACTTATCATATTGAATGAAATTGTTGTTCCCTTTAAAGTACTTGTCTACGTATTCACAAATTTTCTAGTATGGATGGTTAGAATGAAGATGTATATCTTAAGAATTCCTATCCATTTGCATTATCCTACGTTTCAAGCCTTGGTTACTATCATATTAGTAACTATCCTAGTGATCCTTCATATTGTCATGGTTATGATTATGTACAACTAGTTAAACCTAGATTTGCATGTATCTATGGATTACCAAAGGGAAATAACCATGCCATTAGAAACCCTGATGCATATTGTCAAGAAGCTTCAGAAGCCTGATAATCCTCAAACAACTAAAACTACAAAGTACAAGAACCCAAGTGTGAACAAGCCTAGGTTAAGGCTAGAATGGAAAGTTGTGTTTAAAAGGGGAATTAAAGAGATGAACAAAAGGCACCTGATGGATATACAAGGCCAGTTAAGAGATAATCATACTAGATCTACTAGTCAAAATTTTTCACCTTTTGTCAATTATTTTGGCTCATTGTATGACCAATTAGACTTGTCATGGATTGATTATAAGGTTAAAAGTATGTCATCTTGAGTTTATAAGTAGATGCCTAGATTTAATGGATACAATGTGTGTGAAGGAGATGAACATGTCCAAAGTTTTTATAGATTTATGGTGAAACATTCATTTGGAGATTAGAATATGTGGATAAGGTTTTTTGTCAGATCTCTTGAAGCTAAAGCTAGGGATTGGTATTTGATTTTTCCTAAGAAGTCATTTTCTTGCTGGGATAAACTAGAGGATGCTTATAGAGAAGATTTTGAAAAAGAACCTTTTGACCTTGTCACAAGATTAAAGAATCTTAAAAAACAAGATGAAGAGTCAAGTATTGCTTTTAGTCACAGATTTGTTGTTGCTCTTTCACTAATCCCTAAAAATTTCAGACCTAGTATTTCAGATTGCATTCATATGTATTTTGAAGCTTTTGAGGTGGGATCTAATGCACTATTAAAGGATTTTAAAATATTGAGTATGCAAATGGCTTATATATGTTTAAACAATATGGAAAAAATGAGGAATGAATATGTGCAAAGTCTGATGTCTTTAGTTGTTGGTAAATATGCTGATGAAATTAGTAGTTGTATGAATACAAATGATCAGATGTTCTCAATTTTAAATCTAGACAAGTGCATACTTGAGAAGGAAAAAATTAAGAGTGATGCAATGTTTTCCATTGATGTTCATGATAGTGAAATTTTTTGTCTCTATCCTCAAGAATATGTAAATTACCAATTCAATGGTGACACCCAGTCCAATGATGAAATGAAGAAAGGTGTAGATTGTTGTCACAATAGCCCAAAAGTAAGTAAGAATGAACAAATGGATAGATTGTTCTCTATAACAGACTATGACCATGATTTTGACAAGGTTATTAACAATTCAATCTCCTATGATTGGGGAAATCCTATTTGTGATCAATCCATGGAATTTTCAGATTTTGATGATGATGATATTATGGTATACCTTGATTTACAACTTAGTAATACATGTTGTTCTAGTGGAATTCAAGAAGAGGAATTGGTTGAAAGAATGGATCATAGAAATGTTGTATTAAGTAGTGAACAAATTTAAAATCTGTTGACCACTGAATATCAGAAATATGCACATGTGAGTAACCCTCAACTGTTTTGTATTGCTCATATTGATTTTGATAGTGACGATAACCTCCACTATGCGAGATATGATGCATGGGTATCTGATCTTCCTTCTAGTTATGAACGAGTTGGTCAGCTTGATGATAGTATGGATAAATACAAGAAACCATTTGATTGTAATGATGCATTGTATGGTGAGTATGAAAGTGTTCAGGCTGATCTAGGTTCAAAGATCTATCTTGATGGGTTAGAAATAGTAGATGACCATGAAGTTTGTGTATCTGATAAGCCATGTTTTGAGTATTTTAATGCAGATTTGGATAAGTATCTATTTCTTGATTTGGATGAGCCTAGTTATGAATCTTTTCATGTGGATATGGAGGCTGATTTCAAAGAAAAAATAGATTATCTTTTTGAACTAGAATTGCTCACTTTTGAACAAGATATGAATGCTGAAGGAATTAATATGTTATATTCAGAAGATATCAAAGCGAGCAAGGATGAGGATAGGTTAGATATTTTTATGACTCTCTATACTAGCATGATGGGGAACAGTTATAGTGTGTGCCAATGTGTGAGTGTATCTCTTTACATACACTTGGAGATAGTTTGCATGATGTGCATAATATTTTGATTAGTTATTATAATATTTTCACCTTTGACATGCAAAATAATAATCAAATTGAGTTTGGCAGTACCAGCTATGTGGCAAAATATGAGTGTCATAATTTTCAGCTGATTGAAATTTTCACAAAGTATGGCAATGTGCAAAACATTGAAGAATGATTTTTTAGCTTAAGAATGATTTAAATGATAAATATTATGCGTTATTGCCACATGAAAAAATAGTATTTTAAGAATATGTCTAAATTTCAAATGCTTGGTAATTGTGAATTTGTTGATAACACTGTATATGCTAGGTTGTTGAGAAATGCCAACATTTTTAATCAGGTAGATTGTAATGATTTTTTTAGATTGGACTCTATGAAGTGTGATAAAAACTTTGTCTATGATAGAGGTATGAAGAGACCTACAGTTTTGGTGGCCTTAGGCCATCAGATTTAGTTTGGCTTTTCAAACCAAGAGCAGTGGAGGGTAGAGATGATCTTTTGACTTTGTCGCCCAATGAAGTAGGCACCTGGTCTGCTTCTCTAAAGGATTTGAATTCTTCATATGCCCACAAGGGGCATACATCCCCAAAAAGAGCCATTGATGGCACTTTCAAATTTGTAAAAAAAAATTGAGTGCCCATATTGAACCCTAAAAAGTTTTATTCCATCTCAAACCTTTGTTACATCCGGATGTAGGGTTCTTGTATGGGAGTTTAGGGTTTTATTCATTATAACTTTTTGCAACATTTTATTTGGTTGTTGACTGCATAGTGCCTGTTTTTGGTCATTTTATAAAAAAATCTTATGTCTATCAATGTTGTCAAGTGACTGATCCCTCTCGCCTAGGTTTGAATTTCTCATATTATAAGGTTAAGTAAAGGATCTTATGACCTTTACATCCTTTGTATTTCATGACTTAGAAGTTATCGAGCCCATTTTCTCATGTCATCCTAGGGGATCCCCTTCATTAGAACAACTTAAGTGCACGTGCTCAAAGTTCCCACTTAAGTCCTGATGGCCATCATACTATATCGCTCATCACTAATGTCTTCATAAGTACTTATTTTGAATTAGTGACGAGCGATGAAGCAGTTTTTTCTTTGTTATCGCTCATCACAGATAGCTTCCAGAGCTCTTAAATAGCATGTGCAATGAGCGATGTTCCTTGAGGGATCACTTATCACTAATGGATTTTGAGGCTTCAAATTTGTAATAGCAATAAGCGATGCCCCGACTTTCTATTCTTATCGCTCATCGCGGATGGTCATAAAATGATAAATTTCAATCAACGACGAGCAATATGATGAAATTTCCTTTACATCACGTGATCTTGGATATGTTTTAAATGCTAAGTTCCACATTAGTGATACATGATATATATTGTAACTTTGTAAATCCTCTCATCGCTAATTACTTGCAAACTATATGAGGAGAATTAGCGATGAGCGATGGCCTTATGTTTTATCATCACAAATTCATTTCCAAGCTTAATTTCTAAATCGGCAATGAGCGATGGTATTCTTTGAAAGGTTTCTTTTTGCTAATATGATAATATCTTATGTGTGATGCCTTTTGTTGCATTGATTTTCATGCAAGTGTACGCGTATAAATATGATGCCTTCACTGTATCTCCCATCGTTGATAGGAGTCTAGGTGCAAATTTCAAATTAACGATGCGCGATGGAAGGATGGATGTAATCAAGGGACAGACTACAGGTCCAAGGGCTGAGATTTCATTGTAGGGATGTTTACATCACCGATGAGGCTGATAAAGGATGAGATGCATCCATGATAGGAGATAAATATTGATGGAACAAGCAACATGGCAGGATCCTGAGGATTTCATGTAAAGCAAAAGGGAAAGAAGTGAAAGGACTGGAGAACCGTTGATATGGTTTTAAAAAAGGATGATCCAATGGACTAAACATCATCACATGAATATTTTCATCATTGATTGCACCCTAAAATTTGGGGAAGATCAACAATGAGTGATGAAGTGTATGAGGAAATATTCTCTCTAGAAAGAAAACTGGTCTTATGTACTTCACCTATATTAATGAAAAAGCACAGATTAGGTTGGCGATACATGCTAATTGTCAGATTACATATGATTTATCAAGATTGAAGAAGAACGTTGCAGCACTTGAGATAACATCCTTGTTTTCTAGGAGAAAGTTGCTAATGGTCAAAAAATGATGCTCATGGCCACCTTAGCTGAAATTTTAATTGTTCTCAAATCAATGGCCTAGATTCAAAGCTGAATTGTTAAGTTATCAATTCGCTCACACAAGGAGCTCTTGAATCATTAATTCTGCATGCTCCAATTGTCTATTTAATGCAAGTTGATCACTGTTCATCTTCACCATCTTTCCAATCTATAGTGTATGTAAGGTGAAGTGTGAAGAGGAGTGAGAGGTTGTTTGTATGTCTTGAGTTGAGTATTTTTTTATTGAGTAGTTTGGTTTCAAATTGGGTTCTCTAGTCTAGTTAGGAATTTCTCTGATAGGTTGGTTACAATTGTCTGGGTTGTATGTGTGTCTCCCTATAGATTTGTTTGCTTTGAAAATGGGGAATGCTAGTATGACAATTCAGCCTATTAGGAGGTCTAGCCAACTCAATGTATTTGAGTATCATGAGGACATAACTGCACAAGAAGCCCAAACTTCTCCTAGGATTGAAAAGGGTAAATGAAGGGGTAGAGGTCATAAGAAGAAGTCGATTGTGCAGAGTACATACAGCTTGAGAAACAAAACCCTTTCAGTAGAAGTGGTCAAGTTCAAGGGAATGGAACTAGCTCAGCCAGTGAAGAAGGCTAGGAAAAAAGAGAAAAGTCATAGTGCTTGCTTGGGTAAACATAATTCTCCTATTGTGCTTTTTGATACTCCTTCAGACGCTGAAGGTGATACTAATTCATAATATGGCCAGTACCTCCATTCTTTGGTGCCATATGGGAGCTCCGACAATGATGTGGTGATGATCCCTCCAATTTCATCAAGGAAAAGGAGTGGTCGAGCATTCACTGACATCGACGGCTCTGACTAGGGTCACCACCTTGTTTTTATTTTTGATGACACCATGGTCTTTGCATAGGAGGTATTTGTTTCATGTGTCCATGGTTTTTCTTTTGCTCTTCCATGCTGCTATGGAAGTCCTTCGGCTGATATGATATGGAATCTTTTTTGTTTCAACAATGAATGTGGTGACAATGACTAATGGTATCTTGCACATGTTTTTTTCCTTTTTCCATCCCCTATTCCCAAATGATTGCATAAGAAACCACCTAGGGAGTTCTTCGGGGAATCAATTCAAATTAGGTTTTTGAAATGAATTGAAATGAAAATGAAATTGTAATTCAGCTGGGTGCTTGTTGCTCCCTTGTGTATAAAGGGAATTTCATGGTTGATGTTGAAAGAGAGTTCAGAATTTTGAGTCCAAAATAGGTCAAAAGTGAATACTATGCTCTCAGATAAAATCAAATGTAAATAGGTACTTTAGTAGACATACTAGAGGAAAATCTGGGGTAAAATTTATACTGTATATAGATCTTAAATATGATTTTACAAAGCAATATAAAAAATGAAGAAAAATATTAGTTCTAAAATGTTTCTCTCCTATGTATTTTCTTCCAAGTTATGAATGAAGTTGTTAATTATGATTTCATTTGTCTTCTGTCATTTGCACCGAATGAGTGGGCTTGTTGTATGCTTCAGTTCAATGAGTTGATTAAACATGCTAAAATAAGGCCATTAGTTTTTGAAGAAAGGATATAAGATTTAGTAAGGAAGCGATATTTTGAAACACAGTGAGTTAGATGTTACAAAGTGGCATTCTAATAGTCCACTAATTTTTTATGTTGAATCATAATTGTATTACCGATTGATTACAAGTTATGACTCTGCTTCTCCCTTAGATAAGGTAATGATTGTTTTATTAGTTTATCTTATGGCCAGTTGAGCTAGTAATGAATTTGGTCTAGGATTCAAGATGAAGACAAATTCATAAAATACTCTAAACCACATTCCCCCAACTTTAAGTATATAAACACATTCCCTAAAATGAGTAACACTTCCACTTGAGGTCTACCAAGCCTTTGACGAGGTGAGTTTCTTGAGGTAGTGCATCTATGTGAAGAAATGCTCCTGACCTAATGTGAGATATTATGAATATGCATAGGATTACCGTCCTAGGTCTCACAGAGTCCGAAGAGAAGAAGTGAAGTACTAATTAATTTAATTAAGTGTTGGCTAATCCTCAACCTTGCTGATGATTGAGTTGTGGAAAATTCATAGGTAAGGACCAAGATTAAGTTTGGTTCTTAAAAAATAACCAACACTTCCTAGTGTTCCCTAATCTATTGGTCTACTTCTTAAGTTATATTTTCTCTCTTTTTCCTCAGCCATAGCTTTTGCTTTGAGAGCCCTCTTTTCTTCCTTTGTTGGTGTTCTTAATTGAAACTGAGGTGTTGTATTATATGCATATGTTGCTTCTTGTGTGTTTTCTTCTTGATCAGAAAACACCTCTTGCTCCACATTCACATTGTATTTTTTATTGTTGACATTGTATTCATACTCATCTTTAGAGGATGGGTATCCTTCACTGTTTTGATGAGACTTCCATCTTAACATGTTTACAATGTAGTCATCTCTATCTTGCTCTTGTGACCACTCATCTTGACAAGCTTGAGCCACTGCACAATGTTTGGGGGCATGAGGTCTATGGCAAGGTGAACACCATGGTATAGTGTCTAGTGCATGTGCTCCATGTTTTTTCAAGGGATTAGGAGTCTCCTTCTAATTTTATTTTTCTACTAGTTTTCCATCTTTCCAAGTAGTATTGTAGGGCATGTCATGTAGTATTGGTCTTTCATTTCTGTACTTTTTTCTTTTCTATTTTGGGGATTGTTGGGATTTTATGGTGTCCTAAGGTTATCCCTTTTTCCCATCATTCCAGAAGCTTTTCTATTATTTTCAATGGTTAAGGCTTCCTTTTGTGTTTTAGTCAAACTTCTAGGGCATCTATTCCTGAGTTCATACCCTATTTTTGGATCAAAGGCATTTAAATAGATACTCAAAGCTTCTAGGTCAGCTAATTTAAATCCATGTGGTATCTTATTATAGAGCTTGGATAACCTTTAATTAAAATCATAAATTGATTCATTTAGGTGTTTCTGAATACTTATTAGTTCATGTAGAATGAATTCAAGAGCACATTGATTCCCATGTTATTCTAGAAATTAATCTTGGAAGTCTACTACAGAGGTGATTGAAGCTGTAGGACCCTAAATCTGCATTGCATAAAAAAAAAAAACCATTGGTATTGTTAGTAAACCAAAGCAAACCAAAAGATCCCCTATAAGATTCATCTAATCACAAGAATGATACCAAAGAAATAAGCAAAACATAGAAAGGAATCATTCTAATGATCAAACTAGCATCTTATAGTGGATTGGTGTCACATGTGCTAGTGACCCTTTCCCAATCCTTGATTAATAGCTAAAATGATGAAATTGCTATAGATGATGGAGATGATGGAGTGAAATGGACAAGATCAAATCTCAAATGAAGAGAGTGACCTTGCAAGATTGTGGAGGATTTGCTCAATGTTGAAGCTTCTATTTTATAGATTTTCAAAATGCTAAGTGTTGTAGAGAGACCAATGTGGGACTAAGATTAGACAAATGAAAGAAGGACACTTGTCAAGTGGTGATTGGTCAATGGATGTGCAAGATTTGGGAAGAGTTCCCATGAGAGGGAAAATTTGAATTCAAATTTGCAATGAATGCTGATTTTGACCTTGGAAGGGGACATGTAAGAGACATGT
This sequence comes from Sequoia sempervirens, assembly GCA_007258455.2. Taxonomy (NCBI): domain Eukaryota; kingdom Viridiplantae; phylum Streptophyta; class Pinopsida; order Cupressales; family Cupressaceae; genus Sequoia; species Sequoia sempervirens. The sequence continues at coordinate 105,459,626 of VDFB02000008.1, read as the reverse complement.
AAGGCCTCATAAATGCTCTGTTGGGTGTACATGTCCACTTGGGGGGAAATTCAAACTTGGAGAATATTCTTCCTTTATGCCAAGTTGAAAATAAATAATTTTGATAAATCAATTAAATGCAATTTCATGTGCAAGTGGCCAAATCTAGAGAATGCAAGTGGGTGAGTATTTAATCAGGGTTAGATTAAATAGATGATGATTATGCTGATTTAATGCTGATTAGATGATTTTGACTTTTAAGACTTAAATATTTGTTTTATTTAAATCAGAAAAGGATGGAAGATGCATGTTTGAGATTTTAATTAAATAAAGCTTGATTTATTTAATTAAACTATGATTGAGCTTTTGATGATAAGAACCTGATTTACTAGGTGAATGGATGTGATGCATTTGATTTATTTATTGAGCGGATGAATATGCATAATGCTAATTTGACGTGTCTACATTTTGCCCCTCTTTGAATCAATGTACTTGTTGCATTGGTTCAAAGAATAAACTTTCCGCGATCAAAATTTAATTTTTTTTTTTTTTTTCGGATGCCCCAGTGGAAAGAAGTACACTGGTACATTGCCTCCTCGAGAGATCAAGCGAAAAAGATTCGATTTGAGGGTCGATCTCGCGATAAAGAGGTTCAAAATGGATGGTTATGGATGATGATGCAAATGAGATGATTTTAAGATGCTTAGGATAACAAATCTATATTATCCTAAACAACTTAAATAATGATATGATATGAGATGGATGAGATTGATGATGTGATATGCAGATGCTTAGACTAACAGATCTATATTATGATGATGATGTAAATTCAATGCATGTGAATGATCGATGTTTCCTATGATGTATGATATGGATGATATGTGGTATGCTGACGATTTGTGGATGCAAGATGGATGCATGATGGATGTATTGGTGATGATGATGTTAGTGCGGAAACGAGATGATGACAAGAGGATCCAACAAGTCCATGATCTGACAAGACTTTATTAGAGATGATGATGATGATAGATGATTCGCTTATCAAGGATTGGGATTTTCAAAGGGTCACTTACTTTATGTTTGATAACACGCCTAAGCATGATGCATCAAGGTATAAAGGACCAAGATAACACACCTCATAAGATGCATCGTGATAACACGCCTAAGCATGATGCATCTAGCGCCATATGTAGGACCCTAAATCTGCATTGCATCAAAAACAAAAACCATTAGTATTGTTAGTAAACCAAAGCAAACCAAAAGATCCCCTATAAGATTCATCTAATCACAAGAATGATACCAAAGAAACAAGCAAAACATAGAAAGGCATCATTCTAATGATCAAACTAGCATCTTATAGTGGATTGGTGTCACATGTGCTAGTGACCCTTTCCCAATCCTTGATTAATAGCTAAAATGATGAAATTGCTATAGATGATGGAGATGATGGAGTGAAATGGACAAGATCAAATCTCAAATGAAGAGAGTGACCTTGCAAGATTGTGGAGGATTTGCTCAATGTTGAAGCTTCTATTTTATAGATTTTCAAAATGCTAAGTGTTGTAGAGAGACCAATGTGGGACTAAGATTAGACAAATGAAAGAAGGACACTTGTCAAGTGGTGATTGGTCAATGGATGTGCAAGCTTTGGGAAGAGTGCCCATGAGAGGGAAAATTTGAATTCAAATTTGCAATGAATGCTGATTTTGACCTTGGAAGGGGACATGTAAGAGACATGTAAGGCCTCATAAATGCTCTCTTTGGTGTACATGTCCACTTGGGGGGAGATTCAAACTTGGAGAATATTCTCCCTTTATGCCAAGTTGAAAATAAAGATTTTGATAAATCAATTAAATGCAATTTCATGTGCAAGTGGCCAAATCTAGAGAATGCAAGTGGGTGAGTATTTAATCAGGGTTAGATTAAATAGATGATGATTATACTGATTTAATGCTGATTAGGTGAGTTGACTTTTAAGACTTTGATAATTGATTTATTTAATTCAGAAAATGATGGAATATGATTTAGGATTTGATTCAAATGGATTTTTTATTTATTTAATTAAATGGATGATGCAAGATGAAGGTTGAATGATAATGTTTATTTAGTAAATGAGATTATTTAATGAATGGATGAAAGTGATGAATGGGCCTAATGTGAGACCCAATTTGACTGAATCTGATTGAATGCATAATGTTAATTTTGCATGTCTACATTTTGCCCCTCTTTGAAGCAATGTACTTGTTGCGTTGGTTCAAAGAATAAACTTGCCACAATCGAAATTAAATTTTTTTATGATTTTTCAAGTGCCCCAACGGAAAGAAGTACACTGGTGCATTGCCCCCTCGAGAGATCGAGCGAAAAAATTCAATTTGAGGGTCGATCTCGCGATAAAGAGGTTCAAAATGGATGGTTATGGAGGATGATGCAAATGAGATGATTTCAAGATGCTTAGAATAACAAATCTATATTATCCTAAACAACTTAAATGATGATATGATGTGATGATGGATGAGATTGATGATGTGATATGCTATGGATGATTTATGCAGACGCTTAGACTAACAGATCTATATTATGATGATGATTATGCAATGCATGTGAAATGATCGATGTTTCCTATGATGTATGATATGGATGATATGTGGTATGCTGATAGTTTTGTGGATGCAAGATGGATGCATGATGGATGCATTGGTGATGATGATGTTAGCACAGAAATGAGATGATGACAAGAGGATCCAACAAGTCCATGATTGGTAGGACTTTATTAGAGATGATGATGATAGATGATGATGATGATAAATGATGATGATTTGCTTATCAAGTTGGGATTTTCAAAGGGTCACTTACATGTTTGATAACACACATAGGTATGATGATGCATCAAGGTATCAAGAACCAGATGGCATTGTACCTAGTGTGATGGACTTTGACTCAACAAGCAATAGGAGTATTCTTGTTCACACTTGACATACGAAAACCTTGCTAGAGTACCTAACAAAGCAAGTATTAAGCCAAGTTATATTACAAGATCCAACAAGTACAATGGACAAAGAATAATGATCGTTGCCCCATTCCTATCTCTCTAAATCCTTTGTTCGGATATCATCGAGAGGTCCTTGGAATGAGCGCAATAAGATAAATCAAAGAAAAGATCAAGTACACAAACAAGCCAATGTTCTTCATACCTTTAGCCAAAGGGATGTGTTTTGATAGGATAAGAATCCAAGTGATATCCAAAATGATGCCCATTGTCGAACGATATATCCTAGGACATGCATTGTGGAGGATGATGATGGTTGATAAGTTGATTGATAGTTGTTGATATAAGGTTTGACATGTTTGCGACTGATCAAGAGTTTGATTTTGTTTTAACAGTTTGTTGTTTGATTTAGATTTTACGATTGAAGTTGCTATTCTTGCTATGATTATTTTTTTGCGTTACCCAAAGGATAAAAGGTGATGATCAATTTATTATGGATGATTGATTATTGCGGGTGCAAGTGAGATGAGACGGATGGATTTTTTTTCAAATATTTGGATGTTTTTGACGTTTTGGAATGTTTTGAGTCTGTTTTTGGTGTTTTTGGATTTTGCGATGTTTTTGATTTTTGATTTTCCAATGTTTTTGGGATTTTGTGTTTTTGAATGTTTTTGGATTTTGATGTCTCGGGGGCTGATCAGGGATTAGCCTTGCCTACGTTTAAGCTCAAAGATGATGTAGTTCGGATTTCAATGTTTTTGATGTTTTCTGCTTTTTGAGTGTTTTTTGGATTTTTGATATGTTTTGGATGTTTTTGGATTTTGATGTTTTTCGAATGTTTTTGGATTTTGATGTGTAATGATATCAGTGCTTTGTTTGGGATTTTGTTGAAAAACCAAGCTAAGGTGGATTGATCAGATTGATGGATTGATGATGATGATAATGATAACATTGTTGAGGATACACAACAATGCAAGGATAGTGTTAAGCAACACAAGGATATCCCAAGATGATGTTTTTTGATTGGATTTGATTGATCATGTTTGATGAAGCTTGGTTTGAAACAAAAGATGTTTTAGATGATGTGATGTTGACATTTGAAGTGCAACCTAGATGTGACTGATAGTGATTGTTTGAATCAATGTTCGATGAAAGATGAAGCTTGATAAGGAATGTTTTCTCGTCAAAATATGCTATGGGCTAATGATTCAAATTTTTGCTCACAAATGCGTTGACCAATTTTGTTTCATGTTTGCCAATGTTCGGATCGCCATAAGTTGGAGGATATAGATCAGGATTTATTCTCAAAGCAAGATGCAAATATCTGCCCCCAATGTCTAGCAATGTATGGAATGTCATGAGTAGATGCTTGGATAAGTGTATGGATGGATGGATATGCAAAGGATGCCAAGGATTTATCTTGCGATAAGATAAGGTGTTCGGATAAAGAATGCTCATTTGGATAATGCTTCATGGCTCAGATAACATAGGATAGGATAGGATCAATGAAAATGACCCATGTCAAGATGTTTACCATAAGCAAGCATAAAGTGTGCTCCAAAATTTCATCAAGATCAAGATAACTTGGACTATGGATGCAAATGGATAAAGATGAATTGGATAAATGGTTCATGGATGGATGGATTTATTATGGCTAAGATGGATGGAATGCTCAATTTATTATGGATTGGATGAGATGCTTTCTCCCGAAGTGGCACACGTAGATGCTCAATTCTACACATGACGCCTGTTTGCCAGGTTTTCATCATGGTCTTGCCCAAAGCCGCCATGCGGTTTTCACTAGAGGACGATTTTTTATCTTTACTTTTTCAATCCTTTTTCTATTTTTTTTGGATTTTTTGCTTTTTTGATTTTTTTGGTTTTTTCTGAAGATTTTAAGCTCATGCTGAATCACAAGGTGTTCCTGATGTAGATGCCCCTGTCATAATGTGCCATTGATATCCTACTTGAAGGAGCTGCTTCGCTAAGATACGTGCACTTGAATGCAGCTTTTGGGATTCTTGATCTGCTTCGTCGATACCGGAGTTAACTCTGTCTTGGTGCACACATTGAGATAAAGTGCCTTCAAAATCCTTATGATGAAGGGTCGTTGCTAATACACGGTCAATGTAAGAATTGGATATTATGCATGGAGGTGTGGATGGAGTGTGTTTAGGGATAAGAGATGGATTGGTTGATAGTTTGGAATCTTTGACTCTCCAAACTTGGGAAGATGAGCAATGATGGGTGGATATGAAAGTGTGCATGGAATTAGGACCAACTGCTTGATATACTTTGTATATTGCTTGAAAAACCTGCTTTTTCTTTTGCGGACATTCTTGATGGATACTTTTCCCTTTTTGATTTTGCCCCATAGTTTCTTTGACTGATGGAGTTTGATAGGGATGATCTTTCTTTGTATTCTTTGGTATCCATTTGTATTTTATTTATCCATTATGCTTCTCAGTTTCTTTTGATTTGATAACGTTCTTCATACTTTGATTCAGATATTTCCTTTGATGTTGGTCCCAATTCATGGATGGGGTGATGGGTGGATGAAGATTTGTGACGTGGTTGGTTGTAGTATTGACACTAACTTCATCATAAGGACTCTTCATGCTCCCTATGTTGACGTTTTCTTGAGATGAAGTTGCCCCCAGTATTGTGGAAGTAGTACCCTCATTCCTTGATTCTGCTTGTTTTGAGATATCTTTTTCAGTAAACATGCTTTGACAAATGACCACTGTAGTTGACGTTCTTTCAATTTGCTGCTCTGCTAACTCTGGATGTTCTATTTGACTTGTTTTGTTGAGCGGATAATGATGGATATCTTTATTCATGATGTCCTCAATCTGAGTTTGGGACATATTTGATCCTGATGTTGATAACTCTGTTTGATTGTAGGAGTTAAGAATCTGCTCTTTTTGTGTAACAAAATCTTGTTCTAGATGAAGATCATCTATGTGCCCATCTGTAGAAAGCATCTCATGGGTAGATGGAGGAGTATGTGCTACATGGATATGATCATCTTGCATAGATAAGAGAGTTTCCATTAGATCATTATAGTATGTTGAAGATACAAATTCTTTATCTTGAATGATTTCAAAGTTGCTTTCGACATGCTTTGGATCAAGTTCTTGACATGGGGCAGCTTCAAAGGATGGATTTCTTACAAAGGGTTCTTGGATGTCGTTATTAGACACGGGGAATGGCTCAATATCCTCAAGTGTCGAGTTCAGGGTTCTTTCAGTATTTGTAACCATGCGGTCAAAGGGGATCAACATGTTTTGGAAGGGACCATTGCTAGACCTTGGTGAAAGATTTTGATCATGCTTTGGAATAAATTCTTGAGATATGTCCTCTTCCTCATAAGGTGATGTAGAGACATTTTCAACATGATCATAGGTCGATGGATCATGCATTATGTCAATAGGATCAAATAACCCTAACACTCCTTGAAAGAGATCACTAAAAAGTGGCTCTTGATGTATTGTGAGTTTATCATCAGATTGTGTAGATACATCCTCAATGTGCTCCTCAATGGAGAGGTTTTGATCATTGTTTTTGACAATTGCAGTGGAGAGATTAAGGTCTTCAACCATAGGGTCAAATGATGTTGACATTTGTGGAATTAGATCATTGTTGGGTATTGTTGGTGGATTTTGATCATGATTGAGAAGTGACTCTTGAGATATGTTCATTTGATCATTGGATGGAATAGACACAACTTCAATGTATTCAATGATGGAGTGATATTGGTCTTTGTTCTCAACAGTTGTCATCTTTTGTGTTTGTGCTTGTGTTGGTTGGGTAGCTTGAGAGGCTTGGGTAGCTTGAGAGGATTGTTGCATTTGTCGAGCTCATCGTGCTTGTTGCTTGGCTAGATATTGTTGGATGGCCTTTTGGTAGGTCTGGTGAGCTTTTAGCGCAATGTCATATTGTCTTGCCGCATTTGGTTTTGGTGGTAGTGGTGGCGGATTTGGAATCGTGTTGGATGCGATGATGGGTGTGATGGGGGTGGATGAGATTGGTGGAAATGATGTCTCCACTATGCTACTCACATCAAAATCTGAAGGCAACTTGGCCCCTTGTTTTGCTAATTCAAGCATATATAACGAAGGGTTGAGTCTCATCATGATGTTGATGATTCGATGATTATGCGGATTTTGGAGCATTTCTATCATTTCCTCGCGAGACATTCCAAAAGTAGGGTCCTCTCTTTGGTTTTCTTCTTGCGGATTTTGTGATGATGAGAGGGTCAATGGATTGCTTGATTCTATTGGATTCATTTCTGTGTTGGTTTGTTTAAGATTGCTTGAAGCGAGTGTTTCTTTGTTGGCTTCCATACTCTTCTTGTATTGAGATCTAGTTTGGACCATAAAACAAGGATCGAGAATGTGGGAGATGAAATCTCTTGATTCTTTGGATTAATCTCTATTTTATGTCCCAAAGTGAAAGTTTTTAGGATGCTTTTAGGATCAAATGTGATGATGATATGATGGTGATGTCTAAATATGGATGTTATGGATGTTTTTGGCTTTTGATAGACCTTGAATGAAATACTAGGCTTTGGATTTTTGATTGGTTTGATTTTTGGATTTTGAGATTTTGTCCTTGATCTTGATTTGGAGTTTGATTTGGATTTTGAACAAAAAGGACCCCTAAGATATTTGATAATGATCTAAAGGATAGTTGTGTTCAAAGGATGATGATTTGGATATGTGTGAGGAGAAGGATGCATCTACCCACACCTACCCAAACAAGATGATTGTTTCACTAAGTATATGGAGAAGGATTCATCTACATACACTAAGCTAGACAAGATGATTTGGATGACTTTGACTAAGGATATGCAAAAGGATGCATTTACACATTCCTAGCCAAAGGTGTTTTGATAAATGTTTTCAAGGACTTGGTCTCAATGAGTTTGGATGATTGCTTGATTTTGTCATAAAGCCTAGTACTTCAAGGATGATTTCAAGGTTTTTCAAAAGATGATTTGTGAGATGGATTTTGATGTTTTGAAAGATGGATGAAAGAGGTTTGATTTGTTTTGATCCCTAGATGAACCTAAAAAGACCACTTTGTTTTCCTAGACCTAGGTATTGAAGAGCATGCATATGCTTCCTAAAGACCTTTGTAACCAAGGAATGATTTGAACATTTTGGATTTCCAATCAATGATTTGTGCTTTTTGGGATTTGGAGTCTTCAACACACATGAAAGTTCATTTTTCTTAGCTTTTCTTAATGGATTTATTTTACCAAAAACACTCTCTTTGATTAAGGTTTCAAACTAAGATGTCCAATGTCTTAATTTCTTTAAACCCCACAAGATATTTTATGTGGAAATTCAATGAACTTAAGGCAAGGGTTTTCCTATTGTTTACTCAAGAAGACAATTTGAGGTATAATCCAATGCTTAGGAACCTCTACGAACGTGAATCCGTAGGGAAAGCAGTAACATATGGATTGAGTCAATGATATTTGTCTTAAAGAGGGTTTGAAATTTTGAGAATCATGTTGAATGTTTGTTTGCAAAATGTTTTCGAATACAACACTGTGTTTTCAAACAAAGAATAATTACAAGCCCTATGGATGTGTAAGACAATATTTGTTGGATTCCCACTTGGACAAGTCTAGCTACGCTTATCTCTAGTGAATGGTTAGATGCTTGACCCCACTGGCTCCCCTCCACGACACTCATTAACGGGTAGCCAAGCATCAACACCCATGAAACTCCCATGGCATGCTTTCCATCTCTACTAGAAGACCGTAAGAGTGTGGGGTGGCTTCACGACCATTCTTGCACCAACAAATAGATTAAGGATTTTGGAAAATGCTAGCACATGGGTTCTAGTAAGGACTTTCCGTTCATAGGAGTTGACCCAACATGGCAAGAGTCCCCTTTCGGATCCATCTTGTCGGAGTCAACCACATGATATTGGCATTTCTTCCAATATCCACATTTATATCCCGCTGGAAATACTCTTGGCTTTAGAGTGTTACCGGTTGAGTCGTCCCTTGGGTGAGTACTTTTTCCCTAAGGCAGGCCCTCTAAGATAAACAAAAGCAAGCAAAGACACAATCCGAACTCGATCAATCTTTGATGGCACAAAGAAAGAGAATGTACGCGAAAATGCCCCTACTCACACTCGCACAATATGTTCAATTTTTAAGCCCAAATTGAAGTGTTTCAAAGCAATAAAATGTATTTTGAGTGTTTCTCTTGCACCCTAGATCGCATGAAGCGCAAGGGGAGAGGATACGCATTCAAAATATAACATCACACAATTCAAGCACTTGTTCGTTTCATAGCCTTCAAAGCAATTGTGATTTCGTTTTAAGCACCAAAATGAAGTGTGAGTTTTGATTGTTCAATTCTTAACCTCAAACAAAATCTAGTAAGTTTGTCCTAAGATTCATTTTAAGTCCTTTGCAATGAAAATCAAATTGTTCATTTTAGACCCAAATGAAAATTAGTGTTCTAAAACGAAAAGATAAACAACTTCATGAAGTAGTGTTGATCAAACACTTAAAGTGTTAAAAAACACATTGTGTTTTCAAAAAAAAATCCTCCTCCTTTCGTTTTCGTTTGCTAGCCTCCTCCTTGTTGACTTTTCACTTTCGCTTTTCCTTTGTACCTTCGTTGTTCGTTTGTACCTATTAAACAAAAAGCAAGCATGTGAGGATCAACAATTTATTTTAATCCTTGATTTTAAGGGAACAATTTCAAATAATTGAGACTCAATTATTTTAGATAAATGACAAAGATCAATATAATCCAATATTATATTTCATCATTGATAAAAGATTGATCTTAAATAATAAAGAAAAAGAATCCCTTATTATTTTTATTTTTTTAAAGAAATCATTCCCTAAAACGAGATTTTGTATAAAAAACATCTTTAAAGATTAAATCAATGAGACTACCTCCACACATCCTTATTTCTATTGGACAAAGCTAGATATCAAGTTTAATTATCAAAGTTGCCAATGTCAATTGTGGTAAAGCAATTCGGACATAAATTATTTCAAAGTATCCAAATCATGCAAAAATACTCACATTTAGAAGAATCAACTTTGAGCTCATCAATGGTATTTCATTCAATGTCTTAAATGTTCTCAAAAGACCATTTCAAATTATTAAAGCATGAGCAAAAAAGAATGTAGCCTCTATATCGAAGTAACTCAACCAGAAGTCTTTCCCTACAAAGACTTTTAAACATTGAAGATAGATCATATAGACCTAGCAGCTATCAACTTTTATTAAATCTTCCTGAGAATACGCTATCATAAGTGACAGATCATAAATGTGTAAAAAATAAATGCATGTCAGATAATGCGGATTTTATTCTCCAAGTTTACGTCGAACAATTCCTCCTTTAATGATTGGTAGGTTCTTGCAGATTTCAAATTTCAAATTTTAAATCACAGCTACCGCTTTCCATCACAAGCAGACAGTACTACTGAAATTCGCTCGTTAGATGAGACTCTACTGCCAAATCTAAGACACGCAAATCAGAATGGTTAGATGAGATTTTATTGCCAAATCGAAGACACTCAATAACTTCTAGTAAGCGTGTGAGTTTAGAAGACAGCAGAGAATCAATGCGTGTGAGGAAATCATAAATGTAGGTGATCAACACTTTCCTGACACCAATAAATACCTGCAATACACCAAACATATGAAAGAACACTTTATTACTGACTCACTGTTGAGTTTTGACCGTGTTCACCATTGGTTGTTTCTGAGTTTCCCTGGCAGGACTGAGGAATACAAACAAGCTTGGGATCTTGAATAGCCAAACGTATTGGTAATAAATACAGCTGATAATGATCACCCCCTGCCCCGAAAACCAAAATTGACCTTCTAATTCCCTCACAGTGTACCAAATAAACAACTTACTGCATGTAGATTGATTTACTATGTTGCAGTCCCATACTGTTTTCAAGGCAGAATTTGATTATTGGAAAGCTGAAATTTATTTGTGAACTATCATGGAATTAGTGGAGTATAAGCAAGAGAATATAACACACTTTCAAAAGATTTCTCGTATCAAGTTCCAAATCATTTTATCTTATTCAATATAGGAGCAGATAAAAGGCGTATATAGTTGAATATGCGCAAGACAAAACTTCTTTAATCAATTGTCTAAAGTAAAAGAGGAGTGATTGAGTGTCTCTTTGACTTGTATTGCCCTTGTGAAATCTCCAACTTGGTGCTCCAGGTGCTGTTATTGTCAGTAACATAATGTCTCCTGCACTGAAAATGTGATCTTAATGAAACAATAAAATTAGTCTGACTTCTGATAGAAACAAAGTTCTCACTAAATGAAGCCTGCTGTGATTGAGTGCGTATAATGATGGTATGAGTGCAACATGGTAACTTACAAAAGCGACTGGTAAATTGCTGCTGTATGAAGCAAGACCAAACGCCTCTTCTTTTGCAGATAGGAATAGTGGAAAGCTCGTATACCAAGACTCTAGTCACATATAGAAAACGTCAAAACATGAAACAATTTTGATAGATGTTAAAATTGGCAACGCTTTGGAAAACATGCAAGCAAGAAGGCTACGGACTGTCAGACAGAATGTGTTGGTATAAAGAAGGAATGGGACTACCCAATGATAACACGGGGCCTTACCACCTATAAATTCTGACATTAAATCTTAACATTGCATTACTAAATACCTCCAGCGCAGAAATTTTGTGTCAATCAAATCATACCACCTGAATTGTGCAGGGCAATCCTCACATAAACATGGTCACACAGAAGACAATATTTGTAGGATACACACAAAATGGATTTGTTGAAAGGCTTTCTGGAACTTTCAAGCGAATGCAATTGACAGATGTAAGGCCAGGCTATGCGACCTTTGCTAGCAGCTGACAGAACACTAGATAAGCATCTAAGTCCATCCACAGATAGAGGAGGAGTTTATCATCATTGCATCAGATATCATTCTATTATGTGGATCAAAGCATGCAATAATCACATCGTATCATCATAAAGCGCCATAATGTGGATCAAATCACACAATATCATTCTATTATTAAGAAAGCAGCCGATTCCTTGAATTTGAAGACGCCTTTCAGCGTACAAAGATATGATTGCACAGTAAGCTACATGATTTTGATATGATCTAATGGGGTGAATAAGCAACGTTAGACAGTATAAAATAATGACGATTATATCCTCGGCGAAGACTTTGAACTTGCGTTCACCAACAATCCAATTAATTAATGCACACACAGAAAACTTGTTTCTGTCACTCTACATTTAGCATTATAAAACAAATTTTCCAAATAAGATGGCAAGATGTCCATAAATATTACGCATCTAGAGGGGCAGATTACCTTGAAAGTCAACTTGGAATTTACCTTTAAAAGAAAAGAAGTAAACGTAAGACAGATCCATAAAAAACAGAGTAATGTTAGAATAGTTATGAGCCAGAATTAGTTCACCAACGTTCTGTTTTATCAAATAGTGAAAAGTAAATAACATGGAAGAAAATATAAGAATGTTAGCATATCAATGACTCATAATCATATCAATGACATTCAGGTATCCAAAACATAACATGCCCTCCTTCTAGCGCCATATGTAGGACCCTACATCTGCATTGCATCAAAAACAAAAACCATTGGTATTGTTAGTAAACCAAAGCAAACCAAAAGATCCCCTATAAGATTTATCTAATCACAAGAATGATACCAAAGAAACAAGCAAAACATAGAAAGGCATCATTCTAATGATCAAACTAGCATCTTATAGTGGATTGGTGTCACATGTGCTAGTGACCCTTTCCCAATCCTTGATTAATAGCTAAAATGATGAAATTGCTATAGATGATGGAGATGATGGAGTGAAATGGACAAGATCAAATCTCAAATGAAGAGAGTGACCTTGCAAGATTGTGGAGGATTTGCTCAATGTTGAAGCTTCTATTTTATAGATTTTCAAAATGCTAAGTGTTGTAGAGAGACCAATGTGGGACTAAGATTAGACAAATGAAAGAAGGACACTTGTCAAGTGGTGATTGGTCAATGGATGTGCAAGATTTGGGAAGAGTGCCCATGAGAGGGAAAATTTGAATTCAAATTTGCAATGAATGCTGATTTTGACCTTGGAAGGGGACATGTAAGAGACATGTAAGGCCTCATAAATGCTCTGTTGGGTGTACATGTCCACTTGGGGGGAAATTCAAACTTGGAGAATATTCTTCCTTTATGCCAAGTTGAAAATAAATAATTTTGATAAACCAATTAAATGCAATTTCATGTGCAAGTGGCCAAATCTAGAGAATGCAAGTGGGTGAGTATTTAATCAGGGTTAGATTAAATAGATGATGATTATGCTGATTTAATGCTGATTAGATGATTTTGACTTTTAAGACTTAAATATTTGTTTTATTTAAATCAGAAAAGGATGGAAGATGCATGTTTGAGATTTTAATTAAATAAAGCTTGATTTATTTAATTAAACTATGATTGAGCTTTTGATGATAAGAACCTGATTTACTAGGTGAATGGATGTGATGCATTTGATTTATTTATTGAGTGGATGAATATGCATAATGCTAATTTGACATGTCTACAGAAGCATCTGACAGGATATTAAACCAATCCCTTGCTTCTTTAGTTAGAGACATCATGAACAACCTCATAAGGACATCCTCATGATCCATGCCTATATCTTGTACAAAAGCATTGAAGTTTCTAATGTGTTCTTCAGCTATTGTTACACTATTCCCTGTAAATTTGGGGACAATATTTCTCTAGTTGCTATCAATGGGATATGGGTATAGTTGATATCTGGACAAGTCAAATTGTTTTCTTATGCTTGTGGGGTTTTGTGAATAGGGATTCTGAGGTGGTGGATTAGGGTAATATTTATATCCATGCTAATGTTGTTGGTATACATTTTGTTGGATGTTGTGGTGAGGATACGCATACTGTTGTTGCACATGATGATGTGGAATGATATTGGTGTTTTGTGGTGGTGGATTTTGTGGTACATGATGTTGCACAGGATGATTTGATCTTCCAGTTGTGTTTTGGGGTGCTCTTGAAGAACTTGGACCACCTATATTATGAGATGACCCATGTAGATTGGAATTACCTCCTTGTTTATGGGGAGTGATGTATTTTGGAGGTCTTGATACATTAACATTTAATTGAGACATTTTTCGATCCAAATCTTGACTCCTTTTTATCAACTATTTTCTTCTCTTAAGCTCTTCTTCATGTCATTATATATGTAGTTCCAACTCTTGAGTAGTCATCTCATCATAATTTTCAATAGGAAGAGAGTGATTCATTGATCCATACTAGGCTTCTCCTTCTTGTTATGATGAAAATCTCTGATCATAGTCCTTTTATATTTGATCCTTTTATTCCTCCAATTGGGAAATAAATTCATTTGTTTTCTAAGGTCCATCCTTGAAGTGGACAACATGATGACCATTTTTTTCTTGTCCAAGTGGACTTTGAGGATCCCTACATAAACTATCCTCATGATGTTCTGACCCATACATTCAGTCAAATCTATTGTGCAATGTAGGTGGTTTCTTAAGGACATTCTCCTAATCAGTGAATGTTGTGTCTGGATTTTTAGATGTTGCTTCATTCTTATTTTTGTTAGACTTTGAAGTAGGAGATCCATGTTTGTCTGTCCACCCACCATTGTTCTTCTTGGGACTTTCCTGATGCAAGGATATCCTACCATTCATGTTGGATGATATGATATATCTTTGGTGTCTATAATCTACCCTTTCTAATCTAATGCTTAATTTATCAGTCATAAAACCTTTTTAGAGTCGCCACCTACTTTTTCATAAGTAGGAGAATTTAAGGTTTGAGTGAACTTTTTCCTTTTCCCAGCGGAGTCTCTAATCTGTTATGATGGTTTTGAATCACTCTATGATGGAGGGCCTGGATTCAGGATTGGCTTGATCCCTAGTAGATTCATCGATCTGTTAGGTCTGAAAAGTGTAGGTTTTGAGCCTTAAGAGGGTGCTAGTCTCTTTGTACACTTTTGGCCAATGAATAAGGTAAACAATATTGATCACCTCCTACTCTTCAAGATCTGCTAGACCTAGGTGGGTATACTTGAATGATAAGGAAAATTTGAGAGTCAAAATGAATCCTACTTTAGGAAATCTACTCACAATGGCACATGGGGGTGAAGTAGATGCAAATCTTGATAACTAATACCTATTGAGAGTGTTTGAATAATCAGGAATGTGAATTGAATTTATATAAAATGTTTTAAAACTGACCAATGCCTAATCTATTGGGTGAATGGAGTTGATGGATGAATGATGGAAATGGAGATAGATATGTGTGATAGGTAAACCTAATATTTAGCTTAACTCTAATTATTGGGCACTTTTGAATGTTTACACCTTGTGCAAACATGCGGGTTTGTTTGTTATAGTACTCTTCTTTAATGATCCCATTATTATTCCCTCAAATTATTGTGATGCTAAAAGCATTTTTAATTCATAGTTTAAGGGAAACCAATCAGATTAATTACCTTTAAAGGATTTTAATCCCTAAGGGAACCAATTAAAATGAATTAACTAAAAGGACTTTAATTCTCTCTCACCATAACCCAATCAAAACAATCACACATCAATAGCAAATGTGTCCTGATAAATTTTATGAATTTAAATAACTTGAACAAACCACTTTGGAGACATCATAGTAATAGGTAAGCATGAAAATTAACAAAAAAATTGAACACCAAAATAGATCACCAATTATGATCAATATTATCCATTATATCGCTTCAAAATATATACATTTATAGAAGAATTATTTGGTATGATATGGATGGGTGGAATGTGCAATCTATCTTCTTACTAATACCTACTATAACAGTGATGAAATGGAGTAGATATGATGATGATATAAAAATTGGCCTTGGTTTCCTATTTATATAGGAGGCAGCAAGCTATAGGCCTTTTACAAAAAGGGACAACCTTTCAAAACCACTCCTTTTACTAACAACTATTTTATTAGCATAATCAAAGAAATAACAAGGCTTAAGATATTTAGACATATGTTTCCTTCAATCAACATAGAAATTCGGTGATCATTGATCTAGCAAAGCTTTCCTCTCCATGATAGATATCCAAATGCCCTTTCCTTAGTGACCTACTCATATGAAGCCAAATACTTTTCTTTCCACTAATACACTGTAAAATTTCATGGCCACTGATATTCCTAGATCTTTGGTATGTTTTCAAGATGAGTCTACCATTGACTATCTAGTAGTGCCTTTGTATCATTGAAAAAATTTATATATCCAACATCAAGAACAATTAATCCATCCATGATCAAGTTGAGCCTGTGAAGACCAGTGTTACCATCCTCTTGTACATGGGTTATACACTTATGAATAACTTGACTGAATTTCTTCTTCCACTCATCCAAGTCTTTCAACTGACCATTCATCTTTCACAATTTCTAGTGTATACCATTGTTTTAAGGTATGGAATGAAGACCAGTGTTACCATCCTCCTGTACATGGGTTATACACTTATGAATAACCTAACTAAATTCCCTCTTCCACTCATCCAAGTCTTTCAACTAACCATCATCTTTCACAATTTATAGTGTATGTCACAATCCTTTTATCCTCCCCTTCTATATATCGAAATTCATCAACAATCATCTTCATTGTTTGCTCAGTTGGTTTTAATGTTGTAGGGGCATCATGACTCCTTTGTAGAACTTTGCATAACTTAGAAAAAGTGTGGTCAATAGGTTGCCACCTTTTGAACAGGGGATCCAATACAAGTATATGTTCTTTTATTAGATCAATTTCCTACTGAAATGATTTAAAACTATCATGCACACTCTCTAGTTTTTCAATAACCAACTTTATCTTGTGCTCAAGAATCTTTTCCATAACTTCAAAAACTTGCATTTTTACCTCATCTTGGGTTTTATTGTTGGCCTTCTTCATTTCATCCACTTCCTTCTTAGGAGCCTTTGTTTGCTCGGTAGGAATACTGTGTACAACATTTAATGGAGTACTAGGAGGCTTATATAACACTATCTTCCTACTTTGTGAAGCTCCTGCTCCGTTTAACTATTCTTTCAATTTGGCATTCTCCATAAATATTTTATTAACTTCATCATTTAGGAACCTTTGTTCCTTTTCATATTCCTTCAATTTGTCTTGCAATCCCTTAATAGTTTGTGAACATGGTTGAATGCATAGTCATTGTGGCTACCTCCAAAGGAGTGGTGTCCTGTGTTGTCCTCACCATTGTTACCCCTTTCATTCCTTGAATGACATCTAGTAATTTTGGATTTTGTGTGTTTTTCTATTTGATCCATATAGCTAGTGTTTCAAATTTGGTATTATACCCCATCCCACTAACTCCATCATATTCAAACTCTGCAACTAGCATTGGATCCTCTTGATCCCACAATTAATCAAGCAAAAAAAAATTCTTTAATTCCAAGCCAGGGAAAATTAGCATGTTGCTTTTCAAAATCATCTCTCTAACCTTCTGGGGGATAATGTCAATGTGGTCAACTCTTAATTCATTGAAGGTTTGTGCCACCATTTGACCCTTCTGAGATTCCTCAATTTGCATTTAATTATTTTTCATTCTCTCCTCAAACTCCTTCACTTTCATCATTTTCCAAAAGTCCCTAAATTCTGGAGTTTTAATGAACTCGTCATCCTCTATAAACCTCATGGCAGCAATTTCTCTCTCATCTTCATGAAACTCTGCACTTGTTTTTTCTGCATCATCCATCCTTTCATCATGCTTATGGGCACTAGTCTCATGGATGGGTTGATCAACATCAATATCACCTTTTAATGATTGCAATACAGTGGCCACCTCTTCAGTATCTCCCACCCCTTCACTCTCCTCATAAGGTACCAATGGCTCAGTGCTTTGTGTCTTTTGTCTCTTGGGAGGAAATTTCTCCATGGGAAACTTTGATGCTATGTTTGGGGTGTGATATATAGTTATCTTACCACCATGTTCCTAAAGATATACTTCTCTTATCTGACTTATCCTCCTGATGGGGTCTTTTTCTTCAATGAAATAGCCAGGGAAACTTCTATCATTTTGCTTCTTCCTTTCTTCAAGCTTCATTATAACCTCACTTTTCTTCTTTCCGAGGGATACCTCTTGAAAAGTAAGGAAATTTCTTATTACATCCTCTTCATAGTCCACTTGGTGTGCCATTATCATTTTGGTAACTTATGTTATTCATATGATTTTCAAGGTCAAAGGCTCTTGCTTTTCTAGAATCCAATGCATATCTTTGTTGGTATATGGAGCCTAATCAGACTCAGAGGTTAAATTTTCCCCACTTTTCTCAACGTGGTTTCCCCTCAAATTATTTAATGGTGGTTTTGGGGCAGGGCCCCCAAGACAGGGTCAAGGGGCAGTGCCCCTTGTGGGGTCCAGGGGCAACATAAAAAACCCTATTTTGTAACCAACATAAGTCTTGATAAAAGGTTAAGGGTTTGGGTCTCTGTTGACATTGTATTGTAGCATTTGCAGTGGTATTGATTTGCAAGGATTACTGGTTGTAATCAGTTCAATTTACTGGATAATAATATTGGACTCTCTGTTGGTGGACATAGCCCAAGTTTGGGTGAGCCACGTTAAATATTGTCTCTTGTTATTATTTTTGTGTTTTTCATTTCTTTGTTTAATCTTTATTTTCATTTAATAGATATCTTTTTCATACAATTCCTAACAAGTGGTATCAAATTGGGTTGTGTTTGATTATCCTCTACAGGAAAGTCTCACGGTTGAGTGGGAGTCTCACAGTTAAGTGGGAGAAATGGCGAATGAGGGTAAATTGAAGGTAGATAAATTCAATGGGAAAAACTATCAGTTATGGAAGATGCATATGGAGGATCATCTCTATCAGAAGGATTTATGGAGGCCGTTGGAAGGAACAACCAAGAAACTGACAAGAATGAGTGATGAGGAATAGAATCTTCTAGAAAGAAGGGAACTAGGAGCCATTTGTTTATGCCTGGCACAATCGGTGGCATTCAATATTACAAATAGAAAAGATAACTCAAGAGTTTATGGAAACCCTGTAAAAGTTATATGAAAATCCTTCTGTTTCGAATAAGGTATTTCTCATGAAGCGTTTATTTAATATGAAAATGGTAGAAGGTGGGTCAGTTGTTGATCATTTAAATTAGTTTAATATAGTTACCAATCAACTAACTTCTGTAAATGTAAACTTTTATGAAGAAGTTAGGGCTCTTTTGATTTTGTGTTCTTTGCCTGAAAGCTGGAATAGCTTGGTCATGGCTGTTACTAATTTTGTTTCTAGTTTGAATACATTGAAATTTGATGATGTTGTTGGTGTTATTTTGAGTGAGGAAATTCATAGGAAAAGCTCAAGTGGAACATCCACATCAGCTAGTGTTTTGAATGTAGAAAGTAGGGGAAAAAAAAGGAGAGAGGAAACAATTTTGGAAGTCATGGGAAGTCACGAGGAAAATCAAAGGACAAAAGGCCCCAATCTAGAGACAAGAGGGATTGTTGGTACTATGGTAAGTTGGGTCATTTAAAGAAAGATTGTTGGTCTCGAAAAAATAAAGGAGACAAAAAGGAAGGCAATAAAGAGGAAAATATGGTAAGTAATAAATCCGATGAGGATGCTTTGATTCTTTCCCTTGATAATGTTGATGATTCTTGGGTGTTAGATTTAGGAGCTTCATTTCATGCTACGCCCCATAGAATTTATTTTCTTGATTATGTTTAAGGGGATTTTGGGCTGGTTTATTTGGGAGATAATGAACCTTGTCAGATTGTTGGAAAGGGAAGAATCAAGATTAAGTTGCAGAATGGGAATCATTGGCTACTACATAAGGTAAGGAACATTCCAAAGTTAAAAAGAAATTTAATTTCATCTGGGCAACTAGATGATGAAGGTTGTGTTGTTACATTTAGTGATAAAAATTGGAAGGTTACAAAAGGTGCCTTAGTGGTAGCAAAATGTGTGAAAGTAGGAACCTTATATCTTTGTACAGGTCATACTGTTCCTTCTACTTTAGCTATTACAAATAAAAATCAATGTTTAGGAATAATTGTTGCAATTCAGCGGGCAGAAAAATAGACAATTGCTATGGATTCTGAATTAGCATTGTGGCATAATAGACTTGGGCATATGAGTGCAAAAGGTATAAAAGTACTTCATTCAAAGAATGTTTTACTAGGTCTAAAATGTGTTAACATGGATTTCTGTGAAAGTTGTGTGTATGGAAAACAAAAGAGTCAGTTTTCTCAAGGATGGGAAGCAAATGAAAGATGAGAAATTCAAGCTTGTGCATACAGATGTATGGGGACCAGCTCAAGTATCTTCTCTCGGTGGCTCTCGATATTATGTCACTTTTATTGATGATGCAACAAGGAAGGTATGGATTTATTTCCTTAGGTAGAAATCTAATGTATTTGAAACTTTAAAGAAATGGTGAAGCTTGGTTGAGAATGAGATAGGTAAAAAGTTAAAATGTCTTAGATTTGATAATGGTGGTGAGTATTGTAGAAAAGAGTTTGAAGATTATTATTCCTCTAATGGTATTCATAGGTAGAAGATGGTTCCAAGGACTTCACAAGAAAATGGAGTGGCTAAGCACATGAACAAAACAATAATGGAGTGTGCATGGACTATGAGATTGCATGTTGGGTTGCCTTTAAAAATGTGGGTAGAGACTGTAAACACTGTTGTTTATTTAATTAATAGAGGTCCTTCAGTTCCCTTGGGTTTTGGTATTGTAGAGGAAGCATGGACAAATAAGAAGGTGAGTTATTCTTTTCTCAAGACCTTTGGTTGTGAAGCATTTGCACATGTAGATCCTGAAAATAGAACCAAGCTAGATGCAAAATCAAAGAAATATATATTTGTTGGATATGGCATTGATGAATTTGGTTATAGGCTTTGGGATTCTGAAAATTAAAAAATTGTGAGAAGCAGGAATTTCATATTCAATGAGAAAGTGTTGTACAAATATCATTTGCAGCAGCATGAGAAGAAAGAAAATGATTATGTAGTGTTGGATGATACACCAAATAGCAATGTTCCAGTGGTTCCTCATGCTACACAACAATAGCAACTAAAAATACCACAAAATCCAGTGAATGTTAGACAATCTTCAAGGATAAGTAAACCTCCAGAAATATTTTCTCCCTCTTTGTATTCTATTTTGTTAACTTGGTGAACTTGAAGGGTATGATGAAGCTATGCAGGTGGATAAAAAGGTTTAGTGGGAGCATGGAATGGAAGAAGAAATGGACTCCTTGCTGAAAAATTAGACTTGGGACTTATGCAAGTTTCATGCAGGTAAAAAGACTTTACCAAATAAATTGGTTTATAGGTTGCAAGAGGAAGATGGAGGTAAGAAAAAATTTAAAGCCAGGTTAGTTGCCAAAGGATTTGCATAGAAAAAAGGAATTGATTTTGCTGAAATTTTTTCTCTAGTTGTTAAGATGACTTCTATTCCTACTATTTTAAGTATTGTGGTCATTGAAAATTTGCATTTGGAACAACTAGAAGTGAAAACCACCTTTCTCCATGGTGATTTGGAGGAGATATACATGGAACAACCCCTAGGATTTGAGGTTAAAGGTAAGGAGAAATTGGTGTGTAGATTGAAGAAGAGTTTATATGGCTTGAAACAAACACCTCGATAATGGTACTTGAAATTTGATAGTTTTATGGCTAAACAAGGCTACAACAGGTGTAATTCTAACCGTTTATTTTTATTTTAAGAGGTTGGATAATAACAACTACATTATTTTATGTTTATATGTTGATGACATGCTTGTAGCAGGGTCTAACATGAATCACATAAGTGAGTTAAAACATTAGTTAGAAAAATCATTTGCTATGAAGTATTTGGGGGCAACAAAAAAAATCCTTGGTATGATAATTTGTAGAGATAGGAAGATTAGAAAATTGACTCTATCTCAGGCTGGTTATGTTGAAAAGGTGTTGCAGAGATTCCACATAGAGAATGCAAAAGCTGTCAGCACACCTTTGCCTAGTCATTTGAAATTGACTAAGGAGATGTATCCAAAGACACAAGAGGAGGAAGATAAAATGTCCAAGGTCCCATATGCTTTAGTTGTAGGTAGTTTAATGTATGCCATGGTATGCATGAGACCGAATATTGCACATGTTGTAGGAGTTGTTAGCAGGTATACGAGTCATCCCAGATTGGAGCATTGGAATTCAGTAAAATGGGTTCTCAGGTATTTGAGAGGTACATCCAATAAATGTTTATGTTTTGGGGGCTCTAATATAGATTTAATGGGTTATGTAGACTCAGATTTGGCAGGGGATATTGATACTAGGAAGAGTACTACAGGTTATGTCTTTACTGTAGGTGGGACAACAGTAAGTTGGATCTCACAATTGAAAAAGGTGGTTGCTTTATCCACCATGGAGGAAGAGTATGTAGCTGCAACAGAGGAAAGCAAGGAGATGATATGGCTGAAATCTTTCATGGAAGAATTGGGAAAACAACAGGCCAAAAATTATTTTTTTACAGATAGCCAGAGTGCTATACATCTTGCAAATAATTTTTCCTTTCATTCAAAGACCAAACACATACAGTTGAGGTATCACTTCATTCGGTCGTGTTAGATGATGGATAGTTAAGGCTGGAAAAGATACATATAGATGATAATCTAGTGGATATGTTTACAAAGGTGGTTCCAAGGGAGAAGCTAAGCTGCTCTTCAGCTTCGATTGGTCTTCAAGACTAAAAACACTAAAATCAGAATAACAAGGTCCAGGGTGCTTATTTCTAGTGGGAGCTATAGGGTCAACAGTGTTATGATCAGTCTCAAAGTGGGAGATGATATGGGGTGGAGTCTGATCAGTCTCCAAGTGGGAGATTGTTGGTATATGGAGCCTAATCAGACTCAGAGGTTAAATTTTCCCCACTTTTATGGGTGCAGTTTCCCCCCAAATTATTTAACAGGGGTTTGGAGGCAGCGCCCCTTGCGGGGTCTAGGGGTAGCATAAAAAACCCTATTTTGTAACTGACATAAGTCTTGATAAAAGGCTAAGGGTTTGGGTATCTGTTGACATTGTATTGTAGCATTTGCAGCGATATTGAGTTGTAAGAATTATTGATTGTAATCGGTTCACTTTACTAGATAATAATATTGGACTCTCTGTTGTTGGACGTAGCCCAAGTTTTGGTGAACCAGGTTAAATATTGTCTCTTGCTGTTATTATTTATGTTTTTTTCATTTCTCTATTTAATCTTTATTTGCATTTAATTGATAGCTTCTGCATACAATTCCTAACAATCTTGTCTTCAAATAATATTGCAACTCCTCTAGTGTATCTAAGCCTACTGTCTAGTCTCCACATTTGGTTAAGTTTAGAAAGAAGGTGCCCTTCTTTTGTTTGTGCATCACATCCTTTTCCATCCACATCATTTTCCACATGAACTCTAAAAATTCTATTCTAACAGGAACACATTTCAGCAGTATATGTGGAGCAGTAGGGCATCCATAAATTCTTATTATTGTAACTTCTAGGAGAAAGAACCAATCACCAAAATTGTGTGTATGATCCTGCTCCTATCTTAGGGCTATAGGTCTCAACAATTGTTGAATTTTGTTTGGCAATATTGGTATTCAATAACCAAGAACTCCAAGGATTTTATGCACAAAATATTCATAGAATATAACAAAACTTGAATTCTTGCACCAACTGTCCCAAATATAACACCACTTTTGGATAGGTGTGGGATTCCTTTGCTCATCCACTCTATCCAAGTCCATTCATTTAGTCCAATGGTCTTGATTCTGGTATAATATCAAATGATACAATAGGGAATAGTGTCTGAATGTAATCGGTGCTCTATCCTCTATGACTTGTGAGAATTCATCATCCAAGTCCCTCTCAAGGTATGAAGCAAAGTCATATTCAATATTAGTCTCAGGGTTTTGAATTATCATGGCCATCATCATTAGGCTTAATGGAATTTTATCTTGAGAATCCACCTCTAGTACCTGGCACATAGCTAAATATGTATTCACAAAATAATATTGAATATTTATCATAGTGAATGGTTCAGTAGTGGAAGTAGAAATGGGGATTGTTCTATTACCAATGCCTCTTTTCATATATAGGGGTAGCTCATCACTTCTATAAGTCCTTCTTAACCTGGTATAATCTTCCTCACTTTTCTTTATTTTGGTCAGAGCCTACTTGTTTAAGTCGAAACACTCAATGATAGCTGCTCTAGTTACCTCTACCAATATTGAGCCATTTGGAAACTTTACTGTTTTGGTAGTAGAGTGATAATTTTTTGCTAGTAGTCTAATAAAATCCACATCAACAAACACATTCGGGACAATCAATCTTGCTAAATCCAACATCCAAGGTTTTGACACTAGAATCTTCTCATTTCTCTTATTGTAGAAATACTAAAATAAGTCCCACCTAGATTTGGGAATGAGAGCATCCCTACAACCCTATGTGGTGTCTATGAGAAATTTCTTATTTCCCTCTTTGGTGGACCGTGGAAGTATATCTAGTACAAAATGGTGTAGTGGTCTCTTTTTTACCCCTTAGGTTCTTCATCTTTAATTTTGGCCTTACTTTTCTTTACTTCTAATTGTTTTCTTTTAGGAGACATATTTCATTTTTTTCTAATATGACTTCAAATAACAGAGTTCTACCAAATACTACACCAATCAAGCTTCTTCAAAGGGTTATTCGTGCACTTACTCGAGTACTTGACATTCGCAGAGCTCCTTTTCTTGATGTCCTCAGCTCTATCCACAACAATGAATTTCAATGACCACAGTCTTAGGAAAATTCACTTGCTTTTGAGGGCACATTATTTAGTCATATCAGTATTAATGCCAAATATTCGTTGGATAATTTCCCAATAAGCTCAAATCCTTGAAATTAATTTTGCAGCGTGTGTCAAGGTGGTTGACAAGATTTTTTGCATTTATCACTGCAAATTGTAATGATGCCATGATTACCATACTACTGCCATCTCTTATTATACCCAATGCGGTGCAATGGTATCAGGTCTTATGCTCTTTTATATAATTTTTCTTCTTATTTTGTTTTTTTGTGGGACAACAGTGTATATACCACCATACCACAGCCATATTATCCTCCTCACACAGTACTGCGGTGTGAATTTTCTTCCAAAACTTACCACTATACCGCATTGTTTAAGACTTCTTGTTGCAGGGTTGTAGTGTATACCGCTCTACCGCATATTTTTTCTCAGCCTCCTAGCGGTATAGCAGTGTATGCTTTATTTCTTTTGTTATTTACCACCTTACTGCACTCCTTTGAATCTCCTTATGTGGGTTAGCAGTAGGTACCGCATTACCGCATTGCCTTATACTTCTCCCTGTAGGGTGGCAGTGAGTACTAGGCTCCACCGTGCATGTTATATAATCTCCTAGCATATGGCAGTAAGGGCTTACTTCATAGATTGGAAACTGACAACCCGCATTGCCTTTATTTTGATGTTGTAGTATTGCAATAAAGGAGAAAATTGTTTTGTTTATGATTATCTAGAGGAATAAATGGGTATATACAAAGGGAATTTTGGTGATAGTATGGATCTTGTCACACAAATTATTGCATTTCATGCTCGACACAATGTAAAAGAAATGGTAGTGGATTTTTGGGTGGGTAAAATGTGAATGGAAAAATTAAAGCCAATGGATGTTTGAGGAGGAATTTTTTTCTCCAACACCTCCCTCTCACTCTCTCCTATCTATCTCACCACTTTCCCTCCTTCCCTCTCTCTATCTCAACTATCTCTTTCTACCTCTCCCTCACTCCAACCTCTCTCTCTCTTGTATTCTCTCCTTACCTTTCTACTTCTCTCTATCTCACCACTCTCTTTCTCCATCTCACCCTAAATCCTCCCTTCATCTCTCTCCTATCCCTCCCTCTCTCCTTCCCTCTCTCTACCTACCTCTCCCTTGACTCTCTCTCTCTCTCTACTCTCATTATCTTTATCCCCTTTCCTCTCTATATTTTTCTCTCACTCTCTCCTCTCGCTCTCTCTCTCTCTCACACACTCACCTCTATCTCCTACCTACCTCACCCTCCCTCACCTTTCTACTTCTCTTTGTCTCCTCTCTCTACATCTCCTTCCCTCTCTACCTATCTTTATCTCCCCTCTCCCTCTCTTTACCTACTATGGACATGAAAATTGTACTCTTTTGCAGAAAGTATAATCTATGGACTAATTTGGTCCTATTTTAGACACCCTTGCACCAATCACATCATAAAAATTGCATTTATAGGCCCCTAATGTTCATTATTTTTTATCTAGAGGCCCATTTCACTCAAAAATCACACAAATCCTGACAAATAATGCTTAAAAAATTCATATGTCAAAAACCCACCTCGAAAAACCTCATGTGGGACCCATTTTCCACCTTGGGTGAATGAGTTCCCTCTGGTGGGACCCATTCAACAAGGGTGGCGAATGAGTCCCTTTTGGGGAAATTTTCAATTTTAAGCAAGAAACTCACTGACATAATTCAATTTTTCAGTGGATGTTAGCATCTTAGTTCTTAATAACAAGAAATTAGGTATTGATTCCTATAAATATTTGTTTTTAGGTCATTTTTCATATCTCCTAGTCATTTTTACAAAGAAAAAGTAAAAGTCAAGTGTTGAAAATATTCCACAAGAAGATTCATTAGTCTTCCTACAATAAAGTTGAAACTTTTGGACAACAAGATAGGGTTTTTGCAAGTCTCCAAGCTCACATCTCATTCAAGATCCAAGATTGAAAAGAGTTGATAATGGACGCCTATGGAGAATCATGGAGAAATATAGCTTGAGAAGATGCAACTAGCCATCAAATCACACCTTAAGACTTGTTTTCAAAGTGATTCCATCTTCCATTATCTCTCTATCTTCAAATTTAAGGTTTACATGTCGTTTATATTCATTTGAAATGTTGTAGGGTTTCTTAGATTGAAGTCTTACATCATTCAAACTCCATTTGATCATCTTATTCTAGCACATTAGAATAGGGTTTTGTCTTACTTTATATTTTCCTAGTCTTAGACACACTTAGGGCTAGGGTTTTTATGTAGATTTTATCTCCTCCAAAGTTTAAATACCAACTAGGGGTTTGATCGAGGAAAATCCCCATTAGAAAATAAATTGTATGTTGTTTTGCAGGTGTTTTCAAATATTCAGATCCGGGATTTCATCAAGAAGTGTTGTGCAGGTGACAAACTACATATATGAAATTGTAATTTTTAGAAAACAAAAAAAGGACTAATTTTCCATGGATGGCGAATGAGTCCCACTGGAGATTCTTGTTAGAGCAAAGTGTAGATTTCAATACCCTTTTGGCAGAAACAAAATTTTCGGTAGAAACCCTAGTCAAGGACTAATTTTCCTAGGGTGGTGAATGAGTCCCAATCAGTCAAAAAGTAAGCATTTCCAGTTTTTTAGGTTCATTTCTAGTCTCCATCAGGTTTATAGGTGCACACATCCTATTTTAAAACTTTCTTTTTAGTTCTATTTGCATTTCTATTCATCTTTTTAGGTCTTTTGCATATAGCACTATGATTTCAAACACTTCATATTTCTTAGTTTTACATTCATAATTTTTTACAACGGTTTTACTCACAGTAAATAGATCGAATAAAATATCCACAGACAAGATCGTGAAGAGCCTATCCTTCTTGAAAGATATGAAACAAAGACAACCTAAGAGAGAATTTTTCATTTACAGAGCAAAGATTGACTTCCGTTTAATCCCAAGTCTTTGATAACCAAGTCATGGTTGCACTAGGCTCGCTCTTGGGTAATGATGTGATAATTGTTGTTAATCTCAAAGGGACTACAGTTATTTGTAGCTTTTCCAAGAATTACTAACATTTCACATAAAACTTCATTCTATCAAATGACATCATGAAATCAAAAGATTCAGCATAATATTTCATGAATAACACAAATTCTTGCTATCACTTAAGTAAATTTAGCATTAACCATTCAACAATTTGATGGAAAATAAATGATTTTCAATAAAACTATTTCCATTCACTTATATTTTTTGGAAAATTTTCAAAATATTGAACATCTAATCTAAAGTAAAACATATAAAAAATACTGAAAAATAAAAGTTTCTCCCGGTTATTCTCCATGGATTCCCCAAAGAATTAATCAAAACAAAGAAAACCGCTTTATACTTCACCAGATTTCTTCACAACTACGTATAAAATGATGCAAGCTTTTAAAGAGGGGGTTTCATTTATGGACACCGAATAGGTTCTATATGCACCCTTAAACGGTGCAGCATACAGTCTTGTTCAACCAAACTTACAAAACCATCTACAAAAGATAATTAGATAGGTAGCTATCCATAAAGCTCTAATATCAATTAATGTCTACCTACATATAAATTTTTACACCGAAATGGTTCAGAAAATAGGAAAAAAGAAAAAAACTTAAACTAAGTTTTTGCTCCTCTGACATCTACAAATTCTGAACTTAGAATAAAAATGTGGGAGGAGATGGCCTTTTATAGAAACAAGGAACTCAGAAGTTCAATCTTAAAAGTATCTCGAAGAAACTAGAAACAAATTAGAATGTGCCAGGTGGCATATGCCAACTGCCATCAAGAATATTTTAGAATAATTCAAATCTTTGACTTTTTTTGCAACAATGCTTTTCTCCATACTTCAGCAGGAACACTTTATCTTCCTCGAGGCTACAAGCTTCTTTTGAAATACCAAAATGAAAACACCTATCAGGATTGGGATCAACCTGCAAACTAATACAACAAATAAATTCCATCACTCTTCTGGTATCTGGTATCTAGTTCTTTCGATATTCATTTATGGCTCTGGTTTCAGTCTTCCTTCTTCTTTCTATAATTGGTATCCTTGGAAAGCTCTTAATATTTTATGCATACGTTCCTTTGAAATCCTTCATATAGCTCTCCAAGTGAGCTTGAGCCTGGTATATTCTTCAGTCACTTGAAGTATGATATCATTCTTCTTTGCTTTTTCTACTTCAAATTTAGCTATAAAATTTTTGCACTATATTATTTCATCAATAACCTCTCTTGTCAACAACTAAATAGGATCTCTATTTATTCTTTCTATCCATTCCTTGAAAGCTTTAGCTTCCTTCCCGTCCTCACCTAATGTTTGGGGATCAAATCCTTGATGTGAAAAAACTTCAATAAATTCTTGATTTTCTCTCATTTGCACTCAATGGCGACTCTTTCAAATCCTTCAATACATTGTACTAACATGTCACCTTCCCATTTCAACTGCTTCTTCCACTTTCTTGGAAATGAAATTTCAAATTATGATATTATATCATTTTGTATTAACTCTTGGACAATCTGTGTGAATGAGAATTTCCATATTTCACCTTTCATCAATGATCTACTACTGGCGAAGCTTACATTCATCTTCGAATCTCTTCAAATTCTCTGAACAGTGGTATGCTTCCTTGAACATTCTTATTGCATCTGTAATAAACTCATCTCCCTACATTATCTAATATTCAATCCATTCTTCAAACACATTCATTTTTTATGAACTACACCAATGGAATCAACCTGCTCTTTTGACATTAGCACCGGATGTTGAGGTCGTTCAGCTTGTTCTTGACCAGATAAATTCAATTACTTGATAAAATGTTCCAAGGTAGCAACTCGTTCTTTCAATTCTCTTTTCTTTTTTTATATTTTTGTACTCTGTCAACAATATCATTTAAATTCACTTTTATTTCTTCTAATTCTTGCTGCCAAGATGAGTTTCCAAGATTAATACTTGTGATTTTATAATCCTTAGCCATTATCTCATGTCTATCCTTGTCATTTGTGGGAGTAGCTATTTGGATAGTTCTATTACCATCTGCATTCCTCTGTATGACATGCTTTTCCTTTTCTCTGCACCTAGGTTTAGGAGTACTCGCTTCCTGTATGAAATTATTGAGATTCAGAGGTAATATTTCTACTTCCATTAGAAAAGCTAATTCCCTGATTAACCAATCAGGTGTATCATCATTTTGTTGTACCTCTGTAACTCTTTCTTGTTTTTGTCTATTACTTGATTCTAAAATTTCTTCTCTTTGATTAGCCATATTTTCTGAAATGGGAATTTATTTTGCAATATCTGGCATAGACTCAGGATTGGTAGGATTTAGCACTACCTCCTCTGTTTGGAAAATTATATTTTCCTATCTATCCATATTTTATGATTCTTCTCTCTGAATTTTATCTTCTTCATTTATGGCTACACCAGGATTCTCTTTATATTTAGTTCCATCTCCTATGAACTGTGTAGCTTCTTCTTCTAGAGTTTCAATTTTAGCTTTAGTTTCAACATGACCTTTATCTAATTCTTCAAAGGCTTGGGAGTGTTCATTAACATTTTGCACATTCTCAAAAAAAAATTGAGAATCAAGAGTATCTTCAACAACTCTCTCATCAACAATATTTTTCTCTGCACCTTCCCCTATTTCCATTTCAAGCACATTAGGATTTCCTACCTCTAAGGCTAGCATCCCTTGAATAAATTCTTCTTCTTCAATGTTTATGGGGTTAGGGCTTGTATCCTGAATTTCTTCTATCACTGGTTGTACTATGGGCTTATCTTTGGATTTCTTTTCTTTTACCTTCTCCCACATAGCACCCCATCTATCTACTTGTTCCTTGATTTTAGCCTCTTCTTCCTCATAAATTTCTTGTAAAGCTATAGGAGTACCACCCAATGCTTTCTTCATACTAGCCATATAAAAAGAAGGGGGAGAAGTGAATAATGATGCAACCCTTTGAGATGCAGACCTGGTTTGTGTACCAACATTCCTTGTTACTCTTGTTCCTTCATCAATAGTTATTCTAGTTCTGAGTCTGGCTATAGAAGTAGATGCACCTTTAGGTCTTGCTTTTGATTTGTCTTTACCTATCTCTACATCTTTCTATTTTTCTGATAATTTCATGGGAACTTCATGTCCTATTACTTCAGGGGTTCTTTCTTCAATTCTAACACCTAGAGTAACCATACTAATCTTTCTTTTCTTCTTGGAAAGCTCCCCACTTTCAAAAGTAGTTTCATCTCTTTGTTTTCTTATTTTATCTTTTGAGTAGATGGGTTCAATTCCTATTTCTCTTAAACTCTTGAAAAAATCATCAATCCAGTGTTGGGTATACCTTAGGACTAGCCTAGTAAAATCATCAATTGAGGTTATTTCTTTGTCATCAACACTTGGGTTTGGAATGGTTTAATCATATACCCTATCATCATTATGAAATTGATTTAGCACCTGACTATCGTCTTCTTCCAATTAGTTTGGGATGTTATAGAGCTTGAGCCTTCAAGAAAACTCTAAATTCATTCTTTCATACTTTTTCCTTTTGACCATGTGCTCGTCTTCACAATTAAGCCAATAATATTTTTAATGAGGTACATGAGGACGAAACCAGCTATATTTCTAGCAATATTTCCTTCAATATCATAATACACTATCTGGAGTGGAAATTCTTCAAAATGGTAGGTTCTTGACTCCTCCTCACATAGATCAACTACTTTGATTGCATGGCACTTGTAATTTCCTATTGTGATGGGAAATTTAAAAGAGGCCTTCTTGCGAGCATGGCTATAGAGAGCCTGAGATGGTTTTAACTATCTCACTAATTCTAATAAAATAATTTTATCTATAGGATACCTGGGTAGCATGAATGGGTGTCCAGCAAATCCCTCCACTCTGATGTAGGAGTAAGTTGGGAACTATATGTACCAACCTCCCATAGGCCAAATGACACTTTGTGCTTCCAAGGATAATCTTTTAGATTTGTTACCCTGCATTGTTCTCACCAGTTTCATAGAGAACAAATCATTAACTTTTCTATAATCATCTTTATACTCGTGAATAGTGATTTTGGGTAAATGTGCATATATCAAACTATTGCCAACTTGTGTGCCCAGAGTACCAATCTATTTTAGTCCTTGTTTACTGTCCCTCACAGCACAGGAGTAAATAACATATGATGACATGTAGAAGCATCTGGTCTTGGGGAATGTAGTAATTTATTCATGTAGCCTATCACTTATTAATTTTCCCCAATGCAACTCTATAGGACCTTCTATCATTCAAGATATTATCACGAACATCCAAGGTTCAAATTTTCTTGCATCTCTCAAACCAACTACTCTACTCAGCCAAGTTATTATATCTTTTATTTCTTGTTTAAACATAGACCTCTAAATTTCCTTGGTCTATGGTATAATTTGTTGTTGGCACCATTGTGTGCTCATAATTTCTCTATTACGCTCTTCAGCATTCTGATATGTCTTAGCCTTGGCTTTTAGGTCGACATTGAACATCTGTGTGTAGGAGGGGAGACCAAATGTATACATAATTCCTTTCTAAGACAAGTCTGCATAATTTCTTCCTTCCTTTTCAATAATCCTTTTGACTGGATTATAATAGTTTATGCATTGCATGACTAATTCTAGAGCTTCCATTGCTGGCGGAAACCCTCCTATAGGAAGTAACTCATTGGATACGACATTTTTGGTGCGTTGGGTAGCATTCTCTTGCAATAGCCGCAAACAAATTTCAATGTCAAAAGACCATCCCATGTGGGTATCTGTGACAACCACATTAATGGGTACTACCTGTGAATCGCAGTACTTGAATTCATCTTCTACTCTTGCATTAGAAGTGTTCATTTTGGATACAATGTGCTCTACAATTTTCAAAATATTTGTCTATGTGTGCGAGTTAGGGTTAAATTTAACCAAAACTTATGTTTCATAAAATCTTCAATTCATTCCTTGATCAAATTTGACAACCCAGAGGAAAATTAACATTCAAATTTAAAAATGAGGAAATACCATTATCAAATCTTTCTAGATTGAGAAACTCTTATCAATAAATCAGTAATTCAGAACATACCTGATTCTGGTTAAAATGGTGATTCTTCATAATACAAATTCAAAACCCTTGGTAGTTGTGACTTAGTTTCTCAAAATTTTACCTCTCTTTGTGTGCCAAAGTAGCTTCATGAATTCAATGTCTTTAGAAAATTTGCAATATGATGCAAAGTGGAGTGTTGTAGAAGCAATTGCACGCTCGAGGTGATGCCAAGTACATAGGTAGTTCACCACCTTCATTAATTACCTGTTATTTCACATTAATTCCTAGAATAAAGGTGTAATCATTACAAATTATGGCTCGAATCACGAACACCTAGATTTTTGAGCTGGCTCACTATTTGAGAAGAAAGACGGCATGGTCATTATATGTGGTAGTCATATGTCACGTTGATCCTATACAAGGTATACACCATTAAAGATATGCAATTAATGATGACCACTGGAGTTGAGGCTTTTGATAATACCCTTTAAATAGATTCACATAACATCGGGATCCAGAAAAATATTTCTTGAAAAAGAGGAAAAAAGGGAAAAAGAAATAGAACAAGAGAAAGACCGAAACCGAAACTGAAAGATATACGTGACGAAACTTCAAAGCAGACTTTCCAATTTTTGAATTATACTTCAAAGAAACAATAAAGCACCAGGCTCCAGTAATAAAGAAAAAATAACCAGGTTTATAAAATTTGATCAATGAAATATCGGCGGAACTAGAATTATTTTGAAGATACAAACTCTTTTGGCTCACGCAGGATTTTGGAATTCTGGTGTCTGGTAATAGAATTAAACATTAAGAGCATACCAAAACACCG
Source organism: Sequoia sempervirens (assembly GCA_007258455.2). Lineage (NCBI taxonomy): Eukaryota > Viridiplantae > Streptophyta > Pinopsida > Cupressales > Cupressaceae > Sequoia > Sequoia sempervirens. The sequence goes on along the minus strand of VDFB02000008.1, from coordinate 105,425,914 downwards.
AAAGACCAATAAGAAAAGAATCATACAATGAGGCCAAGTGAAACCGAGAGGGAAACTAGCCACTGGCCGAGCACCAAAGAAAAACAACGCCAAAGCGAGCCAAAAAAAATGAAAAACAAAAAGGAAAAGAAAGAAAAGAGGGGGGTCCACATTTTTCCAAGAAGGGGCAAAATGGGGCGTGTTGTGAGACTACACAATAATTAGCAACCAAAAAAACAAAAAAAAAATAATAGAAAGTCAATTCCAGATCTAACATCAATGTCCCAAATTTCTTTAGTATTCTAATTATAAATCACAAGAGCCTATTCCATTTCCAAATCTTACTTCGGTTAGTATGCACAATTAAGTATTACTGAGCTCATGTGTGTGCAACTAATTATTTCCACTAAAGTAAACTTAGAAATATCAACCATTTACATTAATCTACATAATATGACAATTCCTTTTAAGCCAACCAAGGATAGAGCCTTGTTGCCAGTCAAGCATCCATAGCCCCGACAAGGTTATCTCCGTAATTCCCCCAAACATAGCTCTACTGCCGGGCAGGCATCCATAGCCCTGGTAGAGTTATTTGGATAGCCTAGAGAGTTGATATCACTTTTTTTTTTTAGATATAGCAATGATAGCTCATTTTTCACTTTTAATATTGCAATAATAGCTCATTTATCAACTTGCAAGCATTGAAGCACCACTATTAGGTTGGGAATTACAGTGGTAGCAAAGGTAGTCTTTTTATTTTTCAATTAATGAAACAAAAATGGTATCCCAAATTCCAATAGAATAATTTAAATGTGTTCATTTGTAGGTCAACATCAACTGAATAATTCATGCTAATCAAAGTACATAAAGATTGAACAATTCTCAAACAACTTATAAATGGAAAACTAATTCTGGTCGGAATAGAGATTAAAGTTCTGGAGTTGACGTTCTATTGACTTGTAAACCTTCAAAAATTGCTAATCAGTGTAAATTCAAATGATGCAACACCCCAAAAAAATAAAAATAAACAAACAAAAAAAAACACAAAAAAAACCTATTTACAAAAAGAAAACTATTTACAAAAAAGACTATTTACAAAAATAACTATTTATAGAAAAAAAAAACTATTTACTCATGAATGAAAATAATGCTTTAGAAACTGCCCATTCACAGGTAATGGGACATCTTCGCCAGTTAAGGAATTTAGTCTATAAGTGCTATCACTCAAGATTTCAGAAATTTGGTATGGGCCTACCCATGATCTGTTAAACTTACCATGTTCATTTTTACATTCATGAACTTTATTCCAATACAAGACCAAATTAGATATTCTAAAAGTCTTTAATTTGGCATGTTTATCAAACCATATTTTCACTACGGATTGATGTTTAGCGAAATGATATATGGCTCGTGTTCATTTCTCATCTAAATGAATCAATTGCAACAATCAAGCTTCAGTTTGATCATCTAATCCAATATATTCTTGTGCAAACTGCTAGGTAGGGATTTTAGGTTTATTGGGAGTATAGGATCTACCCCATAGACCAAATGGTAAGGAGAATTCCCTAATGCAGCTTTCATCCTAGTACGATCTACCCAAAGGGCGAACTTTAACAAAGAATTCCATTCCCTAGGATTATTTTCAATCAATTTTTTAATTATATCCAACAAATTTTTATTCGATTATTCAGCTAATTCATTTCCATGTGGATAATAATTAGATGAGAATTTTAATATTATGCCATATTCAAATGCCCAATTAGAAAATTTTAATGAATTAAAAGTAGGGCCATTATCGCATACCAATGTGTACGGAGTTCCAAACCTTGTGATAATGTTCTCTTCCAAAAATTTGATGACTACATTAGTAGTGTATTGTTTGTTGGGGCATGCCTCTTTCCATCAAGTACAATAGTTTGTAGCAGTTAATATGAATCTATGTCTAGCTAAGGATGGAGGATTAATATTTCCAATAAATTCTAGCCCCCATTGTGAAAAGGGATGCATCTCCATTACGGCTGCAATGGTTGAGCATTGAATCTTCCTTTATCTAACACTATCTAACATGTATGACAGTGTTTAACATGTTTGTAAGTATCTTTAAAAATCTTGGGCCAGTAGTAGCCCGCTCTCAAAATAAGGTGTGCAGTAGCCAAAGGTGCTCCATGAGTTGTTCCAAATCTATCATGTAGTTCCTGCAACACTTTATCAACTTCTATTCTATTTAAACATCTTAAATAGATTCCTTCATGATTTCTTTTAAACAGAACCCCTCCCTTAATCATGTAACTCTATGATTTTATCTTGAGGGCTCTTCTTTGATTCCTTTGCATATGATTAGGGTAAGTATGGCTGACCAAGTAATGCCAAATGTATGAGTACCAGTCTTCTTGGTCGTATTCCTCCAACATGTATTGCTGACTTGAAATTTGAGGATCTATTTCTGCAATAGATTTAACCAAAGCTTGTCCCTAGACCAACCTCATAGGTATGATGTCTAAATCATATTCTTGTAATATGGTAACCCATTTAGCTCTCTTTTCTCCGAGCTCACTTTGTGTCAACAAAATTTTGATAGTTGAATCTGGGACAATAGCTTTAACTATACTCCTGAGGATATAATGTCTAAACTTGTGTATGGCTTTGACCAAAGCAAAGGCTTTTTTTTCAACATCTGTGTATCTCAATTTTGCTTCCTTGAATGGAGCGCTCATAAAAGCAATTAGTTTTTCTTCTTTGTTTTCACCTTTTTGTGTTAATACTGTAGCACAAGTATGACCATAAGCGAATGAGTAAATATAAAAAGGTTTAACATAATTCGAGCTTACTAGTATCAGTGCTTCTATAATTGCAGTCTTTATAGTATCAAAGGAAATCTTGGCTTCATTCGTCCACTCTATTTTGGCATCTTTCTTTAACATATCATTGAGTGGCTTCACTATTTGGACAAATTCTGTAATAAATTTCCAAACAAAGTTAATCTTACTGAAATATGACTTCAATTCTTTTCTACTTCCCAGGGGCTGTAATTTGAGTAATGCATTTACTCTGTCTAGATCAATTGAAAAACCATGTTTAGAAATGATATGTCCCAATAAATTTCCTTTAGTCACCCCAAAAATACATTTTTTAAGATTTAGGGAAACTCCATAAGTTTCACACTTTTGTAATATTTCTTTGATATCTCAGACATGATCTCTTCTATCTTTAGAAAATACTGTAAGGTCATCCATGTAAATAATGATGCATTTTCCTATCAATTCTCAAAAAGCATAGTCCATGGCTCTTTGGAATGTAGCTCCAACGTTTATCAATCCAAATGACATCCTTCTGTAAGAAAAAGTCCCCCACTTAGTGGTGAAAGTTGTTTTCATCTAATCCTCTTTTGCTACCATTACTTGATTATATCCCAAAAATCCATCCAAAAAGGACGTCATTTGCGAACCATTGACTATCTGCAACACTTCCTCGAGTGAGGGTAGTGGATAATTATCCTTTTTAGATGCTTTGTTGAGATTCTGAAAGTCTACACACAATTGTATGTCTCCATTCTTTTTCCTTATGGGAACTAAATTCTCCACCCACGTTGAATGTCTGATTGGAAAAATTATCTTGGATTACAACAATTTTTGAACTTCCTTTTGAATCAAAGGTTCTAAAAGTGCATTAACTAGATGTTGTTTCTGTCAGAAATTTTTCGCATCAGGCTTCAATGGTATAGTATGTGTAATGATGGCAGTGTCATACATTTTCAGATCTTCATATGCCCATGCTATGACTTTCCCATAATATTTAAGTGCTTGAGCAATATTTATTTTCTCTTCTTCAGTACAAACCTTCCCTATGAGTATATTTTTAGGATCTTCTTCAGTATTCAAATTATATAACTCAGATAATCCTAATTCATTTTGAGGTAAATCTTTCTGTCTGACTATCTGGTCAATGCCGAACAATCGGTCTAATTAAATTATTCCTTTGGGAATATTATTATCTTTGACTTGAGTCAATACTTCATCTTGAATTTCGCTATCAGGTCGATCTATCTCTTCAATAATTTATGCTTTGAAAGTACTGGAATTAGTAATGAATTTCAATATGTGCCTGTAATCTTCAAACACTTGTAGATTAGTAACATTATTAGGAACCGAAGGTGATTGCACCAATTCAACTATGAATCTTTTCAAATTTGAAGTCTCTAAAGGTTCCAAAGTACTAGCGGCAGTAGCCAGAGCATCAACTCTTTGATTAAATCTTCTTGGGATATGAGTAATATTAAATTCCTTGAACTCTTCGATCAGGTCCCACACCCAATGTCGATAATTAGATAATTTCTTGTAGTGGAAAATGTATTGCTTTCGAACTTGCTTAACCACTAATTCTAAATCACCAAACACTTTGAGGATTCTAACCTTTTTCTTAATTGCCAAGATCAAGCCATGTATAAGAGCTTCCTATTCTACCACATTGTTAGTACATTGAAATTGTAATCGATATGCAGCAAGAAAGGACTTACCTTGTGGCTTCATAAGTTCCACTCTAATTCCAATTCCTTGTTTTGATTTTGATCCATCAAATTTGAGAATCCAAGCTTGATCATCTGTATTCAATATTTTACCATTTTTCAATGTCATTGTACAAATATTTTCATTTTGTATGTCTTGATCTTCGTTTTTATACATTTCTGGTTCAATTCTTTTGACATGATTATGTCTTGGACAATATCTGCTTTCAATTTTGTGGATTACCTCCAGACACATCATATAGTTGCTCTCTGAATGTGCAACATTATGTAGTCGACACCAGTCCTGCAATAATAAAAATTTTAGTGAAATTTTAATTCTCTTGAGCTTTTGCAATGCTATTCTCTTGAAATTTATCATAAAGATTATTCTCCTCCTCAAAGGAGTCATAATCTAATTCAATTAAAACATTTATTCCAGGAATTAACTTGTTAGATTCTTAACATCAGAAGTGAAAACTTCTTCAATCTTAACTCCTAAATTACATACTTTATAAACTCCTAGTTCTACATTGATATATAGAACTTCATTTTTCTAATTGTAATCTGTGATCATGTATTTCATACGAGGTTCTCTTTCAATCCTGATTTGATTAGGAACTCCTTTCCATGGTAACCACATGTGTGAGAAGTCAGTAGACATGTATCCATTTAACGTTTTAGACCATTCTCTACTCAAAAGCATAACACAAGTATTAGGTATTTCTACAACTTGAATGCCAATGTAATATTGGATTCTAGGGTCAGAAGCCAATTGCATGTGGATATTAGTCAACTCTCCTACCATGTTTACCTCTGGCTTGTCAAGTTAAGTGACTTTCTTTAAAGAATTTGTGGGAGTTAACCCCAATGTTTGACATATGGATAACGACATCACGTTAGTAGAAGCTCCAAAGTCTACTAAGAAATTATGAAAATTCTTACCAAATATTCTCAAAGTGAGAAAAAATGGTCGGGACTCTAGCTTTCCTTTATAAAAGGCTACTTGTGCATCAACTATGGGAACAATATTCTTATCTTTCACTTTAGCTTGACTATTTTTCACTTGAATGTCCCTGGATTTTCTTTCTTTGGGAAAATCTTCCAAAGTATTAAAAAAATATTTCTTGATCATAGGTATTTTAAGTAGTTGTGACAAAGAAAGGCTAATCTTTACTCTCTTAATTTCTTCCGCTAAGTAATTAGTCAAATTACTTTGATCAGTGGGATTGATCTTTTCACATTTTGAAACATTTGATGAATTGTAATGAGAGGTCACTTTAGGTAACCTAGGATTATTGCTTGACTTGTCATCAGGTGGAGTATTAAATTTATTCGGCGGGATAGATGTTGTTAAAGGCCCATTGAATTTACCTCCATTGTTAATGTTATTCCTCATGTTGTAATTATGTCCCTTTTGATATCGTTGAAAAGTGTGTATTTCATCCATAGGCTCATTTTCATCCTGATAAGGGAAAGTGTATGTCTCCAAAGTCATAGTTGAATCATCACCTTCATATCTATGAGCATGACTTGTGGTAGTTGAAGGTAATTTGAAACATTCATAACTTTCTAGGACTAAGGTAGAGTCATATCCTTCCAAAACTAATTCATTTCCTTTAGGAGGTTGAGAATCGCAATGCTCATTATAATGAGTAGCAGAAAGGAAAATATTTCAAGCAATTTTTGAATTGTGAACAATCCACTTCAGAATGAGCATTTGTATTACGAATCCTACAATTTTTCATTACAAGATCAACTAAGTTCACTTTTGATGTAAAATTTTCATCAACTGAATTGGGATTATCTAAAGCTATTGACACTCCCCCATTATTAGGGCATGTATTCCATGGTCTCAATGGCCTGAGAGCATTATACATTCGATTTTAAGAATTTGAATTATTATTTTGAGAATACAAATTTTGATTTCTCATTTGTGTAACTTCTATAGTCAATATTTTGAGTTGAGTTGTTACTTCTTTCATGTCTTCCTTTTCCTCATAAATTTTGAGGTTTTTATTTTCTTGAGTTTGTGAGAAAAAAGAACTTCCATTAGGATGTAGTTTTGTAATAGTTGGACCAGGGTGAGGGACTAAAGCTTGACTATTTCCTAGTTGAAAAAGAGTATTTTGAGGAAATGTCCCATTCTGGACCACTTGCAGGATAAACATTAGGAGTCATGGGATGAGCTATAGGGACTCCATTTGTATTCAGGGTAGGGTAAATACTTAATCCATTTCTACCATTTGTGAATGATCCATTTCCAAGATGTTTCTTTTCTAAATTCACACTTACAACTTCAGAATAGGCTTTTGGTAGAGTAGTGGGAGGATTAGCTCTTTGTTTCACAAACATAGCAGTCAAAGGATCTACTATTGTATAATAAACTATGATAGCAAAAAATTTATCCACTACATAAGATGCTTGTAACCTAGAATAAGCCTTTCAAAATTTGTCATTAAAAGCGGTTATAGGTTCTCCTTTGAACCTCTTTATTTGAGCGAATTGATGATATAACAAAGCAGGATCAGTAGGTGTTCTAAACCTAGCTAAAAATTGAGTTTCCATGTCTTTCCATGATCTAATGGAATTACAAGGAAAATTAATATACCACTGGTAAACTTCATCACTCAAGGTATATGGAAACAATCGACACACAACATCTTCATGTTGAATTCTTGCTCGAAAACATGTATCTTTGAATATACTAATATTTTCTTCAACATCTTTGTGGAAATAATACATAGGAAACAACTTGTCAGGATTCTTAGGTAAATCATTATATATGGAAAATTGAATAGGTTATTCCACATTAAAGAATGTCATCACTACAAGAGTGATGGTGCAACAATGGTTGGAATCTTTGGACTTGTAATTGAATTTATAGAATTTTGAGGTCTAGATGATGTTCGACCACTAAGCTCAACTAAGGTTATGCGAGGATCACTAGACTAGGATCTAGTAATTCTATGGAAATATAGCTAAAGACTTAACAAAACCAAAAAAAAAAACAACAATAAGCCCCTCCTAGCGCCAATTCCTGTTGACAATGGTTTTACTCGCAGTAAACAGATTGAATAAAATCTCCATAGAAAAGACTGCGAAGAGCCTATCCTTCTTGAAAGATATGAAACAAAGAAAACCTAAGAGATAATTCTACATTTACAAAGCAAATATTGACTTTCGTTTAATCCCAAGTCTTCGATAACCAAGTCATGGTTGCACTAGGTTCGCTCTTGGGTAATGATGTGATAATTGTTGTTAATCTCAAAGGGAATGTGGTTATTTCTAGCTTTGCCAAGAATTACTAACATTTCACATAAAACTTCATTCTATCAAATGACATCATGAAATCAAAAGATTCAGCATAATATTTCATGAATAACACAAATTCTTGCTATCACTTAAGTAAATTTAGCATTAAGAATTCAACAATTTGATGGAAAATAAAATATTTTCAATAAAAACTATTTCCATTCATTTATATTTTTTGGAAAATTTTCAAAAATATTGAACATCTAATCTAAAGTAAAACATATAAAAAATACTAAAAAATAAAAGTTTCTCCCAGTTATTCTCCATGGATGCCCCAAAGAATTAATCGAAACAGAGCAAACCGCTTTATACTTCACCAAATTGCTTCACAGCTACATATAAAACAATGCAAGCTTTTAAATAGGGGGTTTCATTTATGGACACCGAATAGGTTTTGTATGCACCCTTAAACAGTGCAACATATAGTCTTGTTCAGCTGAACTTACAAAACCAGCTACAAAAGATACTTTGATAGGTAGCTATCCATAAAGCTCTAATATCAATTAATGTCTACGTACATACAAAGTTTTACATCGGAATGCTTCAGAAAATAGGAAAAAATAACAAAACTTAAAAGAAGTTTTTGCTCCTCCAACATCCACAAATTCCAAACTTAAAATAAAAATGTGGGAGAAGATGGCCTTTTATAGAAACAAGGCACTCGGAATTTCAATCTTAAAAATATCTCGAAGAAACTAGAAAAAAATTAGAATGTGTCACGTGGCATATGCCAACTGTCATCAAGAATATTCTAGAATAAGTCAAAGTTTTGACTTTGTCTGCAACAATACTTTTCTCCATACTTCAACACAAATACTTTATCTTCCTCAAGGCTATGAGCTTCTTTTGAAATACTAGAATGAAAACACCTACCAAAACTGGGATCAACCTACAAACTAAAACAACAAATAAATTCCATCACACTTCTGGTATCTGGTATCTGGTTATTTTTGTATTCATTTATGGCTCTGGTTCTAGTCTTCCTTCTACTTTCTTTAATTGGTATCCTCGGAAAGCTCTTAATATTTGATGCATAATTTCCTTTGAAATCCTTCGTATTTCTCTCCAAGTAAACTTGAGCCTAGTCTATTCTTCAGTCACTTGAAGTATGATATCATTCTTCTCTGCTTTGTCTACTTCAAATTTAGCTATAACATTTTTGCACTGTATTATTCGATCAATAACCTCTCTTGTCAACAACTGAATAGGATCTCTATTTATTCTTTCTATCCATTCCTTGAAAGCTTTAGCTTCCTTCCCATCATGCCCTAATGTTTGGGGATCAAATCCTTGACGTGAGAATACCAATAAATTCTTGATTTTCTCTCATTAATCTTCTGCACTCAATGGCCACACTTTCAAATCCTTCAATACATTGTACTAACATGTCACCTTCCCATTTCAACTGCTTCTTCCACTTTCCTGGCAATGAAATTTCAAATTATGATATTATATCATTTTGTATTAACTCTTGGACATCTATCTGTATGAGAATTTCCATATTTCACCTTTCATCAATGATCTGCTCCTGGCAAAGCTTACATTTAACTTCGAATCTCTTCAATTTCTTTGAATGGTGATATGCTTCCTTGAACATTCTTAATGCATCTATAATAAACTCATCTACCTGCTTTATCCAATATTCAATCCATTCTTCAAACATATTCATTTTATGATGGACTGCAGCAATGGCATCTACCTGCTCTTGTGACATTAGCACCAGATGTTGAGGTAGTTCAACTTGTTCTTGAATAGATAAAGTCAATGAATTGATAAAATGTTCCAAGGTAGCAACTCGTTCTTTCAATTCTCTTTTCTTCTCTTTATATTTTTGTACTTTGGCAATTGTAGCATTTAAATTCACTTTTATTTCTTCTAATTCTTGCTGCCAAGATGAGTGTCCAAGATTAATACTTGTGATTTTATAATCCTTAGGTGTTATCTCATGGCTATCCTTGTCAGTTGTGGGAGTAGCTATTTGGATAGTTCTATTACCATCTGCATTCCTCTGTATGACATCTTTTTCCTTTGCTCTGCACCTAGGTTTAGGAGTACTCACTTCCTGTATGAAATTATTGAGATTTAGAGATAATATTTCTACTTCCATTGAAGAAGATAATTCCTTGATTAACCAATCAGGTGTATCATCATTTTTCTGTACCTCTATAACTCTTTCTAGTTTCTGTCTATTACTTGATTCTAGAATTTCTTCTCTTTGATTAGCCATATTTTCTGAAATGGGAATTTCTTTTGCAAAATCTGGCATAGACTCGGGATTGATAGGATTTAGCACTGCCTCCTCTATTTGGAAACTTATATTTTCTTGTCTATCTAGATTTTATGATTCTTCTCTCTAAATTTTATCTTCTTCATTTATGGATACACCTGGATTCTCTTCATTTTCAATTCCATCTCCTGTGAACTATGTAGCTTCTTCTTCTAGAGTTTCAGTTTCAACTTCAGTTTCAGTATGACCTTTATCTGATTCTTCAGAGGCCTATGAGTGTTCATTAATATTTTGCACATTTTGAAAAGAAATTTGAGAATCAAGAGTATCTTCAACAACTCTCTCATCAATAGGATTTTTCTATGCACCTTCCCCTATTTCCATTTCAAGCACATTATAATTTCCTACCTCTGAGGCTAGCGTCCCTTGAATAAATTCTTCTTCTTCAATATTTACGGGGTTAGGGCTTGTATCCTGAATTTATTCTATCACTGGGTGTACTATGGGATTTTCTTTGGATTTATTTTCTTTTACCTTATCCCAAATAGCACCACATCTATCTACTTGTTCCTTGATTCTAGCCTCATCTTCCTCATAAATTTCTTCTAAAGCTACAGGAGTACCACCTAGTGCTTGCTTCATACCGGCCATATTAACAGAAGGGGGAGAAGTGAATAATGTTGCAACACTTTGAGATGTAGACCTAGTTTGTATACCAACATTCCCTTTTACTCTTGTTCATTCATCAATAGTTATTCTAATTCTAAGTCTGGTTGTAGAAGAAGATGCACCATTAGGTGTTGCTTTTGATTTGTCTTTACCCGTCTCTACATCTTTCTATTTTTATGATAATTTCGTTGGAACTTCATGTCTTATTGTTTCAGGGGTTCTTTCTTCAATTCTAACACCTGGAGTAACCTTACTAATCTTTCTTTTCTTTTTGGTAGGCTCTCCACTTTCAAAAGTAGTTTTATCTCTTTGTTTTCTTATTTTATCTTCTAAGTAGATGGGTTCAATTCATGTTTCTCTTAAACTCTTGCAAAAATCATCAATCCAGTGTTGGGTATACCTTAGGACTGGCCTAGTAAAATCATCAATTGATGTTATGTCTCTGTCATCAACACCTGGGTCTGGAATGGGTTCATCATATACCCTGTCATCATTATAAAACTTATTTAGCACCTGACCATCATCTTCTTCTGATTGGTCTAGGATGTCATAGAGATTGAGCCTTCGAGCAAACTCTAAAGTCATTCTTTCATACTTTTTCCTTCTGACCACATGCTCATCTTCACAGTTAAGCCAATAATATTCTAAATGAGGTACATGAGCATGAAAACCAGCTATATGTCTAGCAATATTTCCTTCAATATAATAATACACTCTCTAGAGTGGAAATTCTTCAAAATGGTAGGTTCTCAGCACTTCCTCACATAGATCAGCTACTTTGATTGCACTACACTTGTAATTTCCTATTGTGATGGGAAATTTAAAAGAGGCCTTCTTGCAAGCATGGTTATAGAGAGCCTGAGATGGTTTTAATTGTCTCACTAATTCCAATAAAACAATTTTATCTATAGGATACCTAGGCAACATGAATGGGTGTCCAGTAAATCCCTCCACTCTGATGTAGGAGTAAGTTGGGAACTATATGGACCAGCCTCCCATAGGCCGAATGGCACTTTGTGCTTCCATGGATAATCTTTTAGATTTGTCACCCTCAATTGTTCTCACCAGTTTCATAGAGAACAAATCATTAACTTTTCTATAATCATCTTTATACTCGTCAATAGTTGTTTGGGGTAAATGTGCATATATCAAACTATTGCCAACTTGTGTGCCCAAAGTACCAATCTATTTTAGTCCTTGTTTATTGGCCTTCATAGCACAAGAGTAAAAAACATATGATGACATGTAGAAGCATATGGTCCTTGGGAATGTAGTAATATGTTCATGTATCTTGTCACTTATTAATTTTTTGCAATGCAACTCTACAGGACCTTCTATCATTTGAGATATTATCACGAACATCCAAGGTTTAAATTTTCTTGCATCTCTCAAACCAGCTACTCTACTTAGCAAAATTATTATATCTTGTATTTCTTGTTTAAACATAAACCTCTGAATTACCTTGGTCTGTGGTATAATTGGTTGTTGGCACCATTGTGTGCTCATAATTTCTTTGTTACACTCTTTAGCATTCTGATATGTCTTAGCCTTGGCTTTCAAGTCAACATTGAACATTTGTGTGTAGGAGGGGAGACCAAATATATACATAATTCCTTTCTAAGACAAGTATGCATAAGTTCTTCCTTCCTTTTCAACAATTCTTTTAGCTGGATTATAATAGTTTATGCATTGTGTGACTAATTCTAGAGCTTCCATTGTTGGCAGAAACCATCCTGCAGGAAGTAACCCATTGGATATAGAATTTGTGGTGCATTGGGTAGCATTCTCTTGCAGTAGCCGCGAACAAATTTCAATGCTAGAAGACCAGCCCATGTGGATATCTGTGACAACCACATTAATGGGTACCACCTGTGAATCACAGTACTTGAATTCATCTTCTACTCTTGCGTTAGAAGTGCTCATTTTGGATACAATGTGCTCTACAATTTTCAAAATATTTGTCTCTATGTGCAAGTTAGGGTTAAATTTAACCAAAAATTATGTTTCATAAAATCTTCAATTCATTCCTTGATCAAATTTGACAACTCAAAGAAAAGTTAACATTCCAATTTCAAAATAAGGAAATACCATTATCAAAGATTTCTAGATTGAGAAACTCTTATCAATAAATAAGATATTCAGAACATACATGGTTCTGGTTAAAATGGTGATTCTTTAGAATACAACTTCAAAACCCTTGGTAGCCACGACTTAGTTTCTCAAAATTTTACCTCTCTTTGCATGCCAAAGTAGCTTCGTGAATTCAATGTCTTTAGCAAATTTGCAATATGTTGCAAAGTGGAGTGTTGTAGAAGAAATTGCATGCTAAGGGTGATGCCAAGTACATAGATAGTTCACAACCTTCATTAATTACTAGTTATTTCACATTAATTCCTAGAATAAATGTGTAATCATTATGGATTATGGTTTGAATCATGAACACCTAGATTTCTGAGTTGGCTCGCTATTTGAGGAGAAAGATGATGTTGTGATTATACATGGCAGTTATATGTCAAGTTGATCCTATACAAGGTATACGCCATTAAAGATATGCAATTAATGATGACCACCAGAGTTGAGGCTTTTGATAATACCATTGAAAGAGATTCACATAACACTGAGATCCAGGAAAATATTTCTTGAAAAAGAGGAAAAAAGGAAAAAAAAAATGGAACAAGAGAAAGACCAAAAACCGAAACTAAAAGATATACTTGACAAGACTTCAAAGCAGACTTTTCGGTTTCCAACGTATACTTCAAAGAAACAATAAAGCACTGGACTCCGGTAAAAAAGAAAAAATAACCGGGTTTATAAAATTCGATCAATGAAATACAGGCGGAACTAGAGTTATTTTGAAGATACAAACTCTTTCGGCTCACACAGGATTCTAGAATTCTAGTGTCCAGTAATAGAATTAAACATTAAGAGCATACCAAAACACTGAAACATCGATAAGAAAAGAATCGTAGAAAGAGGCCAAGTGAAACCGAGAGGGAAACTAGCAACCGGTCGAGCACCAAAGAAAAACAATGCCAAAGCGAGCAAAAAAAAATTAAAAACAAAAAGGAAAAGAAAGAAAAGAGGGGTGTTCACATTTTTCCAAGAAGGGGGAAAATGGTGCGTGTTGTGAGACTACACAACAATAACCAATAGCTTTCATTCATTTTCTTCATTTAGTTCATCTTATCTAGGCACATTGCACCCACATCACATCAATCTTTGAATGTAACATTGCATTTTGGCCCAAATCTTTACCCTTTTGGGTGAAAAACCCTAGAAGGGCTACAAGCATTTTAGGTGCCAAAATATTTGGTTACATTTTGGTGAACCTGAATTTAGAGCATTTTTACTTCTGATTTCAAGTGCATTTGCATCCTAGGGTTAGATTTCATCAACATTGCATTAGGTTTTGTATTCTTTTGCATCCTAGGGTTTTCAAACATTGCATTAGTGAAAGAATCATATAGATTTCATTATTGCATTTACAATCATTCACACTATTGAATTTTTGTATTTGCACTTTAGATTAGCATTGTATAGACCTGAAAACATAGAAAAAAGTCAAAAAGAAAAAGAAAAATCTTCAAAATACCCCTACTGGGACTCATCCGCCATCTTGGGTGAATCCGTCCCAATACACATTTGCATCATTATTTTCAGAATTTAGTTTCGAGTTTTAATCACTTTTTGTTTGTTATAGTTACTTTTCTGTTTCTATTTGGTTATTTTCTATTATATTTGAATCATTAGCATTAGCATCATTTTACTTTAATGGAAATTATGGATAACATTATATTTTTACAATGTTCATTTTCAGCATTAGTTCCTACTTCATTTAGATTAACTTCATCAGAAAACAAAAAAAAAACATTACCCAAAAAAATGAAACAATCAAAAACATGATTCACTTTAGGCAAACTATATCATCCAAACCTCTTAGTAGTGAGGACTTGGATAGGTTATATGAAGCCCTATAGGGCTTCCTCTCACTAAGATCATCCACTAAGGCTTGTGATGACAAAATTAAACCAATTAACGACAACTCATCTCCCCAACCTTTTATTTGTAATGAATTTGATATGTTAGATGAAGCCCTTGAGGACTTCATCTCACAAAATCCATCCACTGAGGTTTGTTGTGAGAAAGCTAAAACAAAAGATTCCAATGTAATTCAACCCCAACTTGTCCCTTACCTGCCTTCACATCAACCTCAACCTCCACCTAAACCCAAGTTCACACTTTACCCACCTCAGCATGATGTTGTTTCCCATACACATTACACTAGAAATAACTCACAACCACCACAACCAACCCCAACCTCCTTACCTTTACCCAATACCACACTTCCTAGTGCTCTTTGATTAAGAGAGTATGATCTTATTGAGTAACTTAAGAGCACTCCCACCAAAGTCTCCCTTTGGGTCCTTCAAAATTCACCAAGCTATCATTCTATGCTCCAAACAACATTGCAACAAATAGTGGTTCCTCCTAGTACAAACACAACTAATGTGGCAGATCTTATACAAGGAATGAATACCGTTAATTTAGACATTAGCTTTCATCAACATGAGCTCCCTCCGTTAGAATTAAGAAAAAAAATGAAGCCTTTATGATAATTTCTCAATATAATAGAATAGGAATAAAAAGAACCCTTGTTGAAAATGTCTCTGCCCTTAATGTGTGCAGTGTAAAGCTCCTAGATCGATTACATGTGGATAAATCACAAAACAAACCTAATTCCTTATCTATTAGAGGATTCGACAATACTACAAAGCAACCACTCGGTGTAATCACTTTACCTATCACAGTTAGAGCAATTACCTTGCAAACTCCTATTCATGTCAAGCCCTATGATCTTGCATACAATATTCTTTTAGGAAGGCCATGGATTCATGAGATGCATGTAGTACCTTCAACCCTTCATCGAGCAATGAAATATGTCTATAACAACAAAGTTTATCAAGTTGAAATAGACCTTGGGCCTGAAAGTTGCTTACAACTTGAAAAAGGAACAAAAAGTCCTCTGAACACTTTAATTCCAACATCTCACATCTAGAACCTCTTGAGACAAATAAAAAATATGAAGAATCAGTCTCTCATAATTTTCCTAAAAATTTTGCTGGGAAATATTCTGATATGCCAGGAATAGACCCGAAGATAATCACGCATAACATTCTTCTTGCTAAAAATGCTAAGCCTATTCGACAAAAGATATGCAAAATTAACCCTAAGATAGCCTTGCATGTTAAAGGATAACTTGAAAAACTCTTCAACATAGGTTTCATTCGACCTATTGATTATTCTCCTTGGATCTCAAATATTATCACAGTTGCTAAACTTGATAATCATATTAGGATATGTACGAACTTTCGTGATTTGTTAAATAGGCGCAGGACAACTGAGGGGGGGGTGAATCAATTGTCACACAATTCAAGCTTAAAACTTCAACACTTATTAATTCCACAACCACACTATTCTATTATAAAGTAAGAGCATGAAACACAAATAATAGAAAGAAAATAAACATAATGAACACTAGATTTTTTACATGGAAAACCCAATGAGGGAAAAGCCACGATGAGGGTTAACTCACAATATAAAAGATTATAAAACAAAGGCTCACTACCAAGGGATCACTGCCCAGATGAGGACACACTGTCCAAGTACAAAGGCTCACTGTCCAATAGGGAGGCTCACTACCTACAAATACAAAAGAGAACAAAAATATCCACTACAACAATTAATGCACATTCATAGGATTGCAAAAACCTTCAGCATATTGCCTTCAACACACTGAAAAACTGCTATCACAACTCATGCACACACTTATGCTCTTATGATTTATGGGTCACTTTCGTCACTTTGCATCACACTGTCATAAAAATCTTCACACTTCGACTTGCTTTTATATCATCCTCAACCTTAGAAACTTTCTCCAAGGTCGGCCACAAAAACCTCATTTCATGATTTCAAAATAGGTCAGAAACTTAAAATTCCAACGGTGCAAAGGATTAAGAGTGGACTAATAACAAAAAAAATTCAAGATAAAAAATAATCTCGAAACAACCACATGCTTCCTTAATTAAATTTTATTCTTCAAATGAAGTGTAAACACCAGGTCGACCAAACCTAATGAAAAGACAAATAAACATTGATGTATATGCTTCCCAATCAGAAGATGACACATGAACACCACAAAATGCTTCCTTTTTCACAAGGATACATCTCAAAATCTTCCAGATACATCCGCAGCAAAACAACAGACTTCAATTACTAAACATCTTTCACCAGTTCATTTAGAGTGTATAAACTTCACACTAAATTACTGAAACATGACTTTCATATCACCAATCTTCAAACCTCTTTACCAGAGCACAGAAAAGACCTTCACAAGACATATTCCAAATCTGCAAGATCTGAAATGAAACAGAGAAAAATTGTAGAGAAATAATATTTCTCCCAGACCATAGAGTACTAACTTTTCTAGAATAGTTCACATACTAGTGAACGTAACTTTCACGTACCATCAAACTAGAAGCCAAAAATCAGGAGATATCACCACTAAATCACCATTATTAGACCTTTAGATCTATACAAGAATAGGATCAACACAGGAGAAATGTAGAGCACATACCGAAGCACATTATGAACACTTTCAACATTCTAATTTCTCTTCTTTATTTAATTTTCTCAAAAGCACTTGGAAACTTATCAAACCAACACATCTACAACACTATAAAGATAGATCCATGTACTCACAACATCTCAGAAGCAACTCAACTATACATGTACAATCTACAACATACTAAACTATGTTGACATCAATGACAACATTAATGACAACGACACCAAACTTTCTCATACTTGCAACAATCTCACCCTTTGTCATTGATGGCAACACATGATGTGAAAAACCATCAAAGATGAAATCATCCTTCACAATACCAAGAGAACACCTTCCTTCTTCTGCAACTATTTTTCACCTGAATTTTCTCTCCCCCTTTGACATCAATGGAAAAGATCAACAACTCTAATTACTCCCCCTTAGGAGCACACTCATCTTGCAATAATGAAAACCATTTCTACTCCCCTTGCGGAGTAGACTCATTTATCAGTCCAGATAAATGAAGAATCTATGAATTAACTAGACTGATGCACCATCATGTGCACCTATTTCAAAGGGCCATTGACCCCCAACATCTCCCTAAGATGCTCAAAAGTATCCTTCAGAAGAGCCTTAGTAAATATGTCTACAATTTGTTCATTTGTAGTTGCATACTCCAATATGACCTCATTCTCCAACACTTTTTCTCTTAGAAAATGATACTTGATAGACATGTGTTTTGTTCTTGAATGCATAACTAGGTTCTTTGAAATGTTTATTGCACTTGAGTTTTCATAGAGAATAGAAATAGGCTCATCACATATCACACCAATGTCCTTTAGTGTCTGCTTCATCCATAAAACTTGTGTGCAACAGGATGCTACATCAATATATTTTGCTTCTGTTGTGGATAAAGAAACCAAGTCTTGCTTTTTTCTCAACCATGAAACTAATCTTCCACCAAGAAATAAAACACCACCACTGGTACTATTTTAGTCATCCACACATGCGGCCCAATCAACATCTATATAAGAAATCAGAGTGAAATCATTACTCTTAGGATACCATAGTCCATAATTCAGTGTAACTTTCATATATCTAAATATCCTCTTTACAGCCACAACATGTGCCTATCTAGGATCTACTTGGAATCTGGAAGCTAAACACACTACATGCATAATGTCTAGTCTCGTAGTAGTAAGGTACAATAGTCCACCAATCATAGATCTATATTTTCTTTGATTTGTCTTAGCAGATTCATCATCCTTTCTCAGCTTACATCTAGTTATCATAGGAGTACAAAAAAGTTTGGAATCATCCATCCCAAACTTCGTCAACAGTTCTTTTACATACTTAGATTTTGAAATGAATATCCCTTTATTAGTTTGATTCACTTGTAGACCAAGAAATAAATTCAATTCACCAATCATAGACATCTCAAATTATTTTTGCATCTCTTCAACAAGCTTTTTACACACGCCTTCATTTCCACCAAAAATGATATCATCAACATAAACAACTACTATCAACATCTTGTTACCTTTCACTTTGAAGTAAAGTTTGTTATTAGTAGAACCTTTATCGAATCCTTTTTTTGTCAGATATCTATCCAATCTTGCATACCAATCTCTGGGAGCTTTCTTCAGCCCATACAACACCTTCTTCAACTTACAAACCATGTCCAGTTTTTCAAACAATTGAAACCCTTCAGGTTGCTCCATGTACACTTCTTCCTCCAACTCACCATTCAGCTGAGGGCTTCTCAGAGCATAAAATTGTCTTCTTATTCCATGTTGTTCACATAATGCATTAAATTCACTAGAAGTGAATTCTCCACCTCTATTAGATCTCAAACACTTGATTTTCAAGTTTACTTCATTTTCCACTCTTTCCTTGAATACCTTGAACCTATCCAGAGCCTAAGTCTTTTCTCTAAGAAAAGAAACCCATGTCATTTGAGTATAATCATCAATAAGAAACATAAAATTCCTATCACCATTCAGGCTTCCAATCCTAGTCGAACGACAGAGATCAGTATGAATTAACTCTAGAATTCCGGTAGTAGAATTATTTTTTCCCTTAAAATTGCATCTTGTATGTTTCCCCAATTGACAACTTCTACAAATAGCATTACCAGGTCTTGTGATTCTAGGTAGTCCTCAAACAATCTCTTTTGCACTAATCTTGACCAAGTTATCAAAATTCACATGTCCCATTCTCCGGTGCCATAACCAACTTTCACTGATTTGAGATACAAGACAATGAACATCAACTCCTTTCAACTGATATATTTTTCCATGAGTTCTTCTTCTAGTAGCAATCATATCTCCACTTCCAGATCCTTTTCTGATTTCACAAGTATTATTCTGAAATACAAGTTTGAAACCATTGCTACACATCTAACCAACACTCAGAAGGTTATGCCTTAAACCCTTCACATAATATACATCATCAGTACTATGCACTCCATCAAAACTAATTGAACCCTTCCCATAGATCTTAGCTCCTGAATCATCACCAAACATAACTAAACCACCATCATATTTCTCAACTTTATTGAACTTACTCTTATCTCTGGTCATGTGATTAGATCATCCACTATCAATTACCTAGTAGTTTTCATCCTATCTTGCATGAAAAGTAGTAACCAAGGTACCTTCCATCCTATTAATCTCCAAAGCCTTATTGCTTACACATTTTCTAGGGTTAGTGGATACAAATTTAATTTTGAAAGCTAAGAATAAGCATTCACTATCATCAACCTCATTCTCAAACTCATCATCAAAAATTCCTGCTTCTTCTTTCACATAGTACAACTTCTTATATTTCTTATCCTTCCTATCCTTATCCTTATATTCCTTTCTCTTCTTATGCACAACTCTATTTAGACATCTCAAGGCATAATGACCAATATTACCATAACTAAAAAATTTAAAGGGAAACATACCTTTATACTTTCTGGTTCCTTTCTTCAGCTTCCTAGTGAAGTTTTCTTTCAACTCATCAACACCATCACTATCCTATTCCTCTTCAATCTTCAATGCCCTAAATTTTTTTTGTCTGTTCTTCTATTTTGTCATCTTTCCAGAAATTTCTCAACTCAAATCCTTGCAAGGTTCCAAACAACTGTTCCAAAGTGTAAGTTTTAGGATTATATACTTCTTCAATGACTAAGATCTTATCACTATAGCACTCTGGTAAGGTTATCAAGATCTTCTCAATTATATCTTCATCTGATAGTTTTCCTCCTTGATTTATAACTTCATTTGTAGTCAATTCAACTCTTTGGAAAAAACTTGTAAACTCTTCACCTTCTTCCATCTTCAGATTCACAAATTTGCGCTTCGCTGCCAACTTATTTGTCAATTTCACTCTTTCATTTTCTCCATACATATCTTCTAACTTCTTCTAGACTTCATATGCAATTTCCAAAGAAGAAACCTTTGCTCGCTCATTTTTAGATAAACCACTGCAAATAGAATACTTCGCCTTTTCATTTTCTTCATAAGCAGAGATCTCATCTATAGTAGTAAGACCACCAGACGAGGGTGTATACTTTGTCTCAACAGCCTTCTAGCTCTTAAAACCAAAGGAGATAATATATCTTTTCATCTGTCCCTTCCAATCATTGTAGTCAGTTCCATCAAACATAGGGGTCGCCAACTTATGTGCCATCGGATCTTCCTTAAGTGATTAAGCTCAACAACAAGGAACCAATGCTCTAATACCAATTTTTAAATAGGTGCAGGACAATTGAGAGGGGGGATGAATCAATTGTCACACAATTCAAACTTAAAACTCCAACACTTATTAATTCCACAACCACACTATTCTATTATAAAGTAAGAGCATGAAATAAAAATAACAGAAATCAAATCAACATAATGAACACTAGATTTATTACGTGGAAAATCGAGTGAGGTAAAAACCACAGTGAGGGTTAACTCACAATATAAAAGATTATAGAACAAAGAATCACTACTAAGGGCTCATTGCCTAGATGAGGTTTCACTGTCCAAGTACAAAGGCTCACTGCCTACAAAAAGGGATTCACTATCCAACAAGGAGGCTCACTACCTATAGATACAAAAGAGAACAAAAAGATCCACCATAGAAATTAATGCACATTCACAGGATTGCAAAAACCTATAGCTTACTACCTTCAACACACTGAAAAACTGCTATCACAATTCACACACACTTCTCTTCTTATGATTTGTGGCTCACTTTCGTCACTTTGCATCACACTGTCATACAACTCTTCACACTTTGACTTGATTTTATATCATCCTCAACCTTAGAAACTTTCTCCAAGGTCAGCCACAAAAACCTCATTTCATGATTTCAAAATAGGTCGACAACTCAAAATTCCTGTAGGGGAAAGGAATAAGAGTGGACAAAAAAAAAACATTTTTCAAGATCAAAAATAATATCTCGAAACAACCACATTTTTCCTTAATTAAATTTTATTCTTCGAATGAAGTGTAAACCCTAGGTCGGCCAAACCTAATGAAAACACAAATAAACATTGATGTATACGATTCCCAATCAGAAGATGACATGCGAACACCATAACATGCTTCCTTATTCATGAGGATACATCTCAGAATCTTCTAGATTCATCCGTAGCAAAACAACAGAGTTCAACCACTGAACATCTTTCACTAGTCCATCTAGACTGTATAAACTTCACACTAAATTACTGAAACATGACTTTCGGATCACCAATCTTCAAACCTCTTTTCCAAAGCACAAAAAATACCTTCACAAGACATTCTAGATCCACAAGATCTAAAATGAAACAAAGAAAAATTGTAGAGCAACAATATTTCTTCCAGACCACAGAATACCAACTCTGCTAGAATAGTTCACATACTAGTGACATAAATTTCATGTACCATCAAACTAGAAGCCAAAAATCGGGAGATATCACCACTAAATCACCATTATCAAACCTTCAGATCCACACAAGCATAGGATCAACACAGGAGAAATACAAAGCACATACTGGAGCACATTCTAAACACTTTCAACATTATGTTTTCTCTTCTTTATTTATGTTTTTCAAAAGCACTTGGAAACTTATCAAACCAACACATCGACAACACTATAAAAATAGCTCCATGCACTCACAACATCTTAGAAGCATCTCAATTATACATGTACAATTTGCAACATACTGAACTGTGTAGACATCAATGACAACATTAATGATAACACCACCAAACTTGCTCATACTTGCAACAATGTGCCGCTTTAATCATGGGTGTCAAAGATATTAAGATCTTTGGTGACTCAAAATTAGTAATTAAAAAATCAATGGAACATATCAAGCTAAACATGACAAATTATCCAAATACAAAGATCTTATTATGCACTTGTTAGAGAAGTTTCAGAAATTTACCATTGATAACATCCCACAAAAGAATAATTGGCTTGTGGATTCAATGGCAAGTGTAGCCTCTCTTATATCCCTTCAACATCCTTCCAAAAATTTCACATTCACTATTCACCCTATCATGAAACCTTTGATCGATGATAAAACGAAAGACGTTTTAACAACAAATGAGGAAAACTCAAGTGAATGGTATGATGCCATATTCAACTATTTGAAAAGTGGTACCTTTCCCGAGCCAACAACCAAAAACCTTCATGCTCATATACGAAAGCTTTCATCTAAATATGTCATCCTTGCTGATGTGCTATATCAAAGGTCGTTCAATGGTATCTTACTTCGATGCTTAAATAAATTGGAGATACCTCTAGCACTTCACCAAGCCCATTAAGGTGCTTGTGGTGGACATTTTGGAGAAAAAACATTGGTTCAAAAGCCTATCCATATAGGGTATTATTGGCACAAAATGGAATGTGATTTAAATTATTATGTTTGCAAATGTCATAAATGTCAAGAACATAGCAATTTGCATCATACTCTTGCTAGTGAAATTCAAACTCAACTTCCAATATGGCCCTTTGTTGTTTGGGGATTGGACATTATAGGAAAATTTTCACCTCCTTCTGCTGGACATACCTTTATCATCACTACAACTGATTATTTCACAAAATGGGTAAAACCATTCCCCTTTGATCTACAACAGCTGAGGTAATATGTCGTTTCATTTTAGAACACATTATTGCTCTCTTTGGACTCCCTTCCGCATTAGTTTCTAATAATGGTACACCATTTAAGAATAATGAAGTGAAGAAATTTTTGGAGACCTTTAATATCCAAAATCATTTTTTGACACCTTATTACCCGTAATCTAATGGTCAAGCTAAATCAACTAATAAAGTTCTTGAACAAATCTTGAAGAAAATTGTCAATAAAAATCATAAGGATTGACACACACAATTGTATTATGCACTTTGGGATTATCATACAAGTTTTTGATCTTCCATAGGGACCACACCTTATAATTTGGTTATGGTAGTGAAGCAATAATGCCCTTAGAGTTATAAATTCATACACTAAGAATTTCTCTTCAAGGACTTGTTGATAAAACACATTACAAAAAACAACATTTACATCAACTTGAGATGCTCGATGAATGGCACATTAATGCTCTTGAACATCTTCAAGATTATTACAAAAGGAAACATAATCATTACAACCTTAATGTTATCCCTCAATCATTCCAAAAGGGTGACTTAGTTCTATCTTCTAATCAACAAAACATCAATGTTGACCCAAATGAACGTGAAAAATTCAGTTCTAACTGGTTAGGACCTTACATCGTTGATAAAACTTTTGAGTCTGGTGCATGCATGTTAACTGAACTAGATGGCACACCCCTTAAAGAACTTACCAATGTCGCACATTTTCATTGGTATTATGTCTAATTCCTTTGAATAGTATGAGTAATAAAGCAGTGTTGTTAGAGCTATTGGGTCATATTCTTTATGTGTTCACATTGCTTCGTTCTTGACAAATCAATCATGCATATGTCTTGAAGAGTAAAGTGATTATTTAATTCCTCTTTATAATTACTTTAGCTTTCGTACTATTCAAACTTCCTATTGTGTGTTATGATAAGTTAGATCATTAAACATATTTAATTTAGCATTACATACTTAATCATCATGTTGTATCTAACAAAAACCATAATAAGTTTTACTTAGATCACATTAAATTTGTTAAATCATGAAGAAGTTTATTAAGTAATCTTACCAAGGTTATTTCATTAATCACGTTGCCATTTAACATTCAAACACATTAAGAAAAATCATAAAAAATAAAATGCTTATTTATATATATATATCCAAAGTTTTATGTACATCTCATCACAATATACAATATCACCAAGGTCTGTGAGAACTAGACCCCTCGGGCTCCAGTGCTCGTGATCCAGTAGTAGGACATCGGGAGATGGTCATATGTGATCATGACCACAATCTTTCGAATCTGAGTGCAAACTCTAAGCCCTATATCCATCCAATGGCCACATGATGCTCCTCCACTATCTAATCCCTCTCCACCTATAGCCATGATACCTCTACCTGTAGTCTCTCCACCTCTGCTCAAGACTGGGATGACTATCTTGTAGTCTCGGCTCAACGAAGTCATCTCCTCACACTCTCATATGCTACCCATAGCCTCATGAAAGGTCTCAGTGACTCTGGATCCTCCTCCATGATCGATGGGGGCACATAATCTGATTCCATCTCCTCCTCATCGATGGATGCAAGCACTATCTCTGCAATTGCCTAATGGTAGAACTCTTACCAGTCTCTAGTCACTTCTGCAAGGTAGAAACAATCCACAATTAGCACACATCATCATGATAAATATATAGAGAATAAGTACTAAAATACATGCATAAAATCAAATATTATCACCTATATCTCCTGTAGGCTGAAAAATATCCACATCATCCTATGCAGGGGGCATGGAGGATGTGCTAGCCTCTCCATAACTCTAAGAACTGATGCCTACTATAGCCACTGCTCGCGATCTCATCATATGGCTGGGAGAGGGATCTCCCCACTCTTGTTGATCTCTAGTTTCTTCCTCATCACTCTCACTTAGGGGTGGTTCCTTCTCCTCATCCTTATCTTGATCTCCTCTGTCTTGGCCATCAAATACAGGATTTGTATCCTTGTCATACTCATCATCTATAACATCAATGAACATGTCTGCAACCCTGTATCGTACCTCCTCAGCCCTATCCTCTACCTCATCTCCCTCATCTGGCACTAGTCCATCATCACCTATAGGGATATCCATCAAAAATATAGGAGTTGGTTGTGTCACTGACCACCACTCTTCATGCTTATTTGTGCTATCGACATCATCAACATCGAAGACTAGTGGTTGATCATGATCTAAGTAATCAGAGTCACTCTAGACTACATGGTCTATAGTGAGTCGTATGGTATCACTTGTTCTTCGAGCACTCCACATTGATCTCTTGATAAAGGGGCAAGCCCTAGGTGGTGTTTGAACCTGTCCAAATTGCTACATGACTCAACTATAATAGAAAGGATGTACTACATATTCATGTCAGCCAACCAAAAATATGTCTAATTGCATCTTCCTCAACTATCTCATGGCATCTATCTGATGTAGTGTCAATAGATAAGGTCTCCAAAGGATCTCATCCTCCTCCAGCTAGTCAAATCTCACTCTCCAAAAATGCAAGTCTCCATATTTCCATAAGTGTTGTGGAGGATAGTTGAAGGCTCGAGGATACCCTGCAACTATAGCACATGGGAAACCAATAGGCCTGGTGCATGTAATATGATAAAGGAACCACACCTATAGAAGCATGTAATGCATCATACTGCCTATCTCCCAAAAAAAAAATTGACCCAGATCATAGTACAGATGTGCCAGGATACAACGTCCCCAACCATAGATCATCCTATACTATACCATCCCGTGAATCAAGTGAACTAATCCTCCATCAAGGTGTGTCACTCATCCATCTAGATTAAGTACTATTGCCACCATGTGCATCATAATTTATCTCACCACCAGGGCTTGTGAATATAGTAGCATCAGTAGCTCTATTCACGACCTCACACGCTCATCATGAACTGGTCCATCAAGGTAGTACTGCATGTCAACCTTCTACTCGTGAAATGACCGATCTCCTCAAAAGTGCACATGTTCTCCTCGAATAAGCACTGAGAGAATTTGGTGCACATCCTCTAAGGTAGTCATCATCTCCCTGGTCGGGAGGTGAAAGATGCATGTATCAGCATCCCAACACTCGCATAGAGCCATCAACATGGAATAGGAGGCATAAGGTACGCCCAATAGATGCCTACAACCTGAAGGTGCTCTGTCTCCTTTGCTGACAGTGTTGGGGCTAGGTCTCTCAAAAATCTCAACTGTCTCCCCCCTAGCTATTGTTGTGATCGAGCGGGTACCTATCAAAATCACAACAATATGCTCTAAAAACTCATCTAATATCTTTAATTTTTACATTATTCATCATGCATGTGTACTAAATTTCTTCTAGTTTGCTTTACTAAAGGCCCTAGACACTTTAGAACCCTTTTGGGACACTTCACAAAGAAACGAGACAATTTGCGAAGAAATGGGACACTTTGCAAAGAAACAGGGACACTTTGCGAACAAATGGGACACTTTGTGAAGAAAGGGGATACTTTGCGAACTTTTTTTTCCAAGATCCTAAATTAGCCTCTAAATACATTAAAATCATTAAATCATTGCAAAAACACTAAGCGAAGGTCACAGAATCGACTCACCTCATGGTGTTGCTCACTACGTGCTACTACTCTCGAAGCACATCTAGTCGTGAAGGCCTATAATCCCGTCTACTCAGCATCTTCTCATCTCACTCATCACTCTCACACTACAAGAAGGTAAAATGAAATAGTACGTGAAAACCTACTTTACTTTCATCTCTTTTAACTCTTTTCATTCTTTTTACTCTTATGCATTAAAATAGGGCTATTTTATATCTTAAGCGAAGGTCATAGAATCGACTCACCTCATGGTGTTGCTCACCACGTGCTACTACTCTCGAAGCACAACTAGTCGTGAAGGCCTATAATCCCGTCTACTCAGCATCTTCTCATCTCACTCATCACTCTCACACTACAAGAAGGTAAAATGAAATAGTACATGAAAAACTACTTTACTTTCATCTCTTTTAACTCTTTTCATTCTTTTTACTCTTATGCATTAAAATAGGGCTATTTTCTATCTTAAGCATTAATAAAGTACTTTTTCTTCAAAACACCATAATGAGTACTAGGGAACTTCATTTTCGATGTTGTTTGAT
This sequence comes from Sequoia sempervirens, assembly GCA_007258455.2. NCBI lineage: Eukaryota > Viridiplantae > Streptophyta > Pinopsida > Cupressales > Cupressaceae > Sequoia > Sequoia sempervirens. Next base: position 105,398,369 of record VDFB02000008.1, on the reverse strand, counting down.
GCGTTGGAATCATGATTTCGCACCCAACATTATCAATTTTCTATCATTGTGTAGAATGGTACTTGGAAATTCTATACGATATGATTGTTTCTTATTCGATGTGGCTAGACTACTACCTGATTACACCTCCGTAAATCAAGTGGAATCAAGGGGGGCATACATCTACCCTCAAATTTGATTTCTAGAAGTTAGATAAAATTATTTTTGGACAACTAACGAATTCGTGTTACAGGATGCGATTCCTAATATTGTGGTTTTGTAGATAACTACACTGGGGGCTTCATTCTCCCATCTTTTGAATGAGTATCTTTTTATGCAATAAAGTATACTGTTTGGAGTCCTTTAGCTTATATATGCACGTAGAGTCATATGGGCACTAAAGTGGGGGCTAACTGTGAACACAAAAATTGTACTTCTTTGTAGAAAGTAAAATCTGTGGCCTAATTTGGTCCTATTTTAGACACCCTTACACCAATCACCTCTTAAAAATTGCATTTATAGGCCCCTAATATTCATTATTTTTGATCTAGAGGCCCATTTCACTCAAAAATCACACAAATCCTGACAAATAATGCTCAAAACATTCATATCTCAAAAACCCACCTCCAAAAACCTCATGTGAAACCCATTCGCCACCTTGGGCGAATGAGTCCCCTCTGGTGGGACCCATTCGCCAAGGGTCGCGAATGAGTTCTTTTTGGGGGAATTTTCAATTTTAATCAGGAAACTCACCGACTTAATTCAATTTTCTAGTGGATGTTGGCCTCTTAGGTATTAATAATGATAAATTATGTATTGATTCCTTTAAATATATGTTTTTAGGTGATTTTTCATATATCCTAGTCATTTTTACAAAGCAAAATCAAAGGTCAAGTGTTGAAAATCTTCCACAAGAAGATTCATTAGTCTTCCTATAGAAAAGTTGAAGCTTTTAGATAGCAAGATAAGGTTTTTGCAGGTCTTCAAGCTCACTTCTCATTCAAGACCCAACATTGCAAAGAGTTGATAATGGATTCCTATGGAGAATCAAGGAGAAATCTAGGTTGAGGAGATGCAACTAGCCATCAAATCACACCCTGAGACTTGTTTTCAAAGTTATTCCATCTTCCATTTTCTCTCTATCTTCAGATCAAAGGTTTACATGTCATTTATATTCATTTGAAATGTTGTGAGATTTCTTAGATTGAAGTATTACATCATTCAAGCTTAGGGTTTTATCTTACTTCATATTTTCCTAGTCTTAAAAACATTTAGGGCTAGGGTTTTAATGTAAATTTTATCTCTTCCAAAGCTTAAATACCAACTAGGGGTTTGACCGAGGAAAACCCCCTATTAAAAAACAAATTTTAAGTTGTTTTGCAAGTGTTTTCGAAGATTCAGATCCAAGATTTCATCAAGAAGTGTTGTGCAAGTGACAAAGTGTAGATCTGAAACTGTAATTTTCAAAAAATGGAAAAAGGATTGATTCGCCATGGATGGTGAATGAGTCCCACTGGAGGTGTTTGTCAGAGCAGAGTGTAGATTTTAGTACCCTTTTCACAAAAACAAACTTCTGGGCATAAATCCTGGTCTAGGACTAATTCACCCGGGTGGCGAATGAGTCCTAGTTAGTCAAAAAGTCAACACTTCTAGTTTTTCAGGTTCATTTCCAATCTCCATCAAGTTTACAGGTGCACACATCCTGTTTTATAGCTTTATGTTTAGTTATATTTGCATTTCTATTCATCTTTTTAGGTCTTTTGCATGCAACACTATGTTTTCAAACACTTCATATTTCTTAGTTTTACATTCATAATCAATAGCTTTGTTCATTTTGTGCATTTAGTTCATCTTATCTAGGCCCATTGCACCCACATCACACTAATATTTGAATGTAACATTGTATTTTGGCCCAAATCTTTACCCTTTTAGGTGAAAAACCCTAGAAGGGCTACAAGCATTTTGGGTACCAAAATATTTGGTTACACCTACCTCTTCCCCAATCACTCTATATCTCACCTATGTCTCTCTCCCTACCTCTTTCCCTCTTTACTCTTTATCTCTTCTCTCCCTCCCTCTACCTATCTCTCTCTATCTTCGTCCCTCCCACCCACCTTCCCTGTCTACTTATCTCTATCTAATCTATCCCTATATACCTCTTTCTCTCTCTGTCCCTCCCTTCTTACCTCTATCAATCTCTCAAGATTCCTCCTTCCCTCTCTATCACCTCTCTCTCCCTATCCCTCCCTCTCTCCCTACCTCTAATTTCATTCCTCTCCCTCCCCCTCCCTATCTATCTACCTCTATTTGTCTATTACTCTCTCACACCTCTCTCTCCATACCTACCTCTCCCTCCATCTCTCTTTCCTTTTCTACTTATCTCTACCTACCTATCCCTATATACCTCTTTCTCTCCCTCCCTCCCTCTTTATCTCTCTCAATATCTCCACCTTCTCCCTCTCTCTACTTCTCTCTATCACCTCTCTCTCACTTCTCCCTCTCTCTCCCATCTTTCTCTCTCCCCTTCCCTCTCTACTCTCTCTATATCACCTCTCTCTCTATCCCCCTCTTTCTCTTTCAATATTTCTCCCTCTCTCTCCTCTACCTCTCCCTCCATCCTTCTCTACCTCTCCCTCCCTCCTTCCCTCTTTATATAAATCTCCCCACCATCCTTAACTTTTTGTATCACATGTTGGTGAACATCAGAGAGAGAGATAGAGAGGAGTGAGGGTGAGAGAAAGAGGATAGTGTGGGAGAGAGAAAGGGGAGGGAGGGATACATAAAGAGGTATAGGTGAGATAGAGAGGTAGGTAGAGAGAGGGAGAGAGGAGATATAAGTAGAGAGATAGGTAGAATGAGAGTGGTATGGATTTATAGAGGGAGAGGTAGGTAGAGAGATTGAGAAGGGAGATATAGAGTAGAGAGGGAAGGAGAGAGGGAGGGAGAGGTAGGGAGGGAGAGAGAGGTGTGGTGCAGGAGCACCCTCACATCACCATGATTCTATTTTGTAAATGATTCCATTTTTCCATCTTTAGGGGTCATTCAAAGTCATTTGATGAGTAATTGCAAAGAAAATGTAAAAATTGTCAACAAAATATCACATTTGCAAAAAGTGTAAAAGTTGCATAAATTAGGAGTTAATAGGTCATTAGAGTCTAATAAATAATAGGAAGTTAGAAACTGATCATACATGGTGTAAATTCATTTAAAAAGGATTTTGTAATCATTTTGTGGTGTGGGTGATTGAATAAAGGAGTTAGATCAATGAAAAGTTATGATTTTATGCATATTTTCACATAAATTTTCTGGTTTTTGGTGTTGCACGGACATTGTATGGGATTAAGTACATTTATAATTGTTTTCATGTGTTATTAATCTCAATAAAATTCCAAATAAACTTTTTTTGATGCAGATTGGTGTTGATTTGTGGAAGTTATGGTGGTTTTATTGACTGCAATTTTCCATATTTCTCTGTAATAGTCATGTTGTAGAAAAATTGTGCATGCCGGTATGGCCTCCAAATGAACTAAATCATATATTTTTGGATAGAGGAATGATTTAGCTTTCTTTTGGAGTTTTTTTGAGGTCATTTCATTGAATATTAAGAAAGTTATGCTCATTTTGGTAGAAACTATCAAGTTCAGATTTTGATAGGGCAGCAAGCTTTCAAAAATTCATAACTCCATTTATATTGATTGGAATCCTCTGAAAATTGGTTTGTAAGTCAATTATATTGTGTTATTCAAGATTATTGAGGTTTTAGGTGTAAGTGTTGAATATTTTGGTTCATTAGGTGATGCCCTAGCACTGTTACAATGCTTGGAAGAGCAATCAAGAGGGTTACAAATTAGTATTTGATAAAAAGTCTTGAATAAAGTTTGGAGAATGGTCTAATATGATTGTTTAGACCTGTTTACATTTGTTTGTAATGTTATAAAGAAGAAATGGGATTGGGTTGAACATTGTAATGTTGCTAAGATGTTTTGCGGAATCAATAAATTATTTGGTGCCTTGTTTTATGTTTGAGTGCTTTGGAATCAAGGTTTTGTGAAGGGAAAAGTGAATTTGAGATGAGAAATCAAACAAGATTGCTTTGATTTTTTGTTAAATTAGATTGAAAATTTAGTTTTCTTCCTTTTTTCTGCATCAAATTGGTATCAGAGCCTGGGAAAGATATGGGCTGATAAATGGTTGTGATTTGTGGTTGTGTAGTTGTGTGTTTGTTGGTTGTTTGCAAGTAAGAGAGTTGTGAAGCAAGGGGGAATCTTTCTTGAGAGGATGGAGAACTTGAAGAAGAATTTGCAAGCAAAGGAAGAGAGAAATAAGAAGAAGATACAATCCAAGTTTGATAAAGAGATTGTTGAGATAAAGCAAGAGTTGAAAAGATTAGATGAAGAGTTCCAGGAATTCATGAAGGAGATGAAGCAATTAATGAGTTGGCACTTGAGGGTAAACAAGAAAGTTTCATGTCCCATACAAAAGATAATCAAAAAGAGGAAAGGGGAAATAAAAATTAAGGAGCAAGAACCCTTTGAAGATGCAAAGGAATACTTCATTGAAGAAGAAGTCGCAGATACTCCAAGTCAAGAGATGAAGAAAGGACCAAGAGCATATACCTAATTCCAGAGGTTAAGGACATTGAGTTGGTTAAGGGAATGATCATGGATGAATTGGTCATAGAGGTTTTCAAGGATTTTCAACATGATGGAGTTATCATGATTGTAACCTTATATCATTTCATTGTGTTACTAACGCTTTGGACAAAGGATTCTTTGCAAGATGAAGGTCAAAGAGAGAAGCATGATCTTGAGGTGTATGAAGGAATGAAGAATCTAATTTCAGAGGGGAGGCATGGTAGACAACTAATTTTCATGTAAAAATTTAAACCAAAAGTGAAAATGGAGGTGATAAGAAGCAGATTAGTAGTAGGGCATCTCAAGAAGGCAATTTTGTTGGCAACAACACTTTCAAGTGGACTTGATATTTTTTGGTGGGGAGTTTGGTGCAGGAGCACCTTCACATCACCATGATTATATTTTGTAAATGATTCCATTTTTCCATTTGTAGGGGTCATTCAAAGTCATTTGATGAGTAATTGTAAAGAAAATGTAAAAATTGTCAACAAAATGTCACATTTGCAAAAAGTGTAAAAGTTGCATAAATTAGGAGTTAATAGGTCATTAGAGTCTAATCAATAATACGAAGTTGGAAATAAGTTATAAAATGATCATACATGGTTTAAATTCCTTTAAAAATTCTTTTGTAATCATTTTTTGGTGTGGGTGATTGAATAAAGGAGTTAGATCAATGAAAAGTTTTGATTTTATGCATATTTTCATAGAAATTCTCTAGTTTTTGGTGTTGTACATAAATTTTATGGGCTTGAGTACATTTCTAATTTTTTTCATGTGTTAGTACTCTAAATAACCTTCCAAATAAACTTTTTCTAATGCATATTGGTGTTGATTTGTTGAAATTATGGTGGTTTTATTGCCTATAATTTTTCGGATTTCACTGTAACAGTCATGTTGCAGAAAATTGTACATGCAGATACGGCCTTCAAATGAACTAAACCATATATGGTTGGATAGAGGAATGAGTTATATTTCTGTTGGCATTAGTTTGAGGCCATTTCATTGAATATTAAGAAATTTATACTCATTTTGGTAGAAATTGTCAAGTTCAGATTTTGATAAGGCAGCAAGCTTTCAAAAATTCATAACTCCATTTATATTGATTGGAATCCTCTGAAAATTGGTTTGTAAGTCAATTATATTGTGTTATTCAAGATTATTGAGGTTTAAAGTGTAATTTTTGAATATTTTGGTTCATTAGGTGATGCCCTAGCACTGTTACAATGCTTGGAAGAGCAATCAAGAGGGTTACAAATTGGTATTTGATAAGAAGTCTTGAATAAAGTTTGGAGAATGGTCTAATATGATTGTGCAGACCTATTTACATTTGTTTGTAATGTTATAAAGAAGAAATGGGCTTTGGTTGAACATTTTAATGTTGCTAAGATGTTTTGTGGAATCAATAAATTATTTGGTGCCTTGTTTTCTATTTGAGTGCTTTGGAATCAAGGTTTTGTGAAGGGAAAAGTGAATTTGAGATGAGAAATCAAACAATATTGCTTTGAGTTTTTGTTAAATGAGATTTAAATTTTATTTTTCTTCCTTTTTTCTGCATCAAGGTGAGATAAAGATAGAGAAACAAAGAGATAGGGGAGGGAGGGAGAGGTAAAGAGGGATTGTTGAGATAGATTGTAGAGAGGGAGAGATAGGTAGAGAGGGTTGAGATAGATAGAGTAGAGAGAGGGAGAGGAGAGACAGAGGAGGTAGGTAGAGAGGGAGAGGAGACAGAGGTGAGTTATAAAGGATGGATGGAGAGATAGGTGAGATAGAGAGAAAGATATTAGAGAGTGAAGGGAGAGAGAGAGAGAGAGAGGGAGGTAGATAGATTAAGAGAGGGAAGGAGGGGGGATAGAGAGAGAAAGAGGTTGAAATGAAGAAAAATAAGGTGGTCCTAGGGGTTTCCCAAAATGAAAAAGTGGATCCAAAGAGGAAAAAGGTGTCCTACTTCTCTAATTTCATTAGGAAACGAGATCCAAACAATGAAATGACTATCGACCGTTAGGTGAATCAAGTCAAAGTGTGAATCTATAAATTTCCCTTTTTTGCAAGGATGGGTATCTAGGTCAAACAACACTTTGGGGAGAGAGATTAAAAATAGAAAATCAACTCCAAAATTCAATATATAACTTGGATCTAATATATTATGCATAAAACTAAAGGAACCAACACAATTTATAGAAAATCTAAGAGGAATAAATGATGTGCACCTTTCAAAAGTTGTTTTTGTGAGTTGAACAGGGACTCATTTGCCCTAGTGTGAATGGGTCCTAGTAGAATTTTTTGGAAAAATATGAATCTGAGATTAAAGTCCAAGACCTGCGATTCTTCCCTATAACTTTGTACCTCCACTCCTGGATCTAGATCTATGAAAAATATGCAAAACAAAAATTAGTGTTTCTTGGTGGATAGGGGTTTTCCATGGTCAAACCCAAAGTTTGGTGATTAAACCTTGATGAAAAACATAGATCTAAAACATGAAATATTTGTGCAATCCTAACCTTAAGTGTGTCTAATATTATGAAACAAATGATGCAAAGAAACCCTACTCAAATGTGTTAGAATAGGATCCCTAAATGAACATGCACAATGATGAAGACCTACTTTAGAAGATCTTAAATAACTCTAATAAGTCACAAATCTGATTATACCTTCCTTTAGGTTGAAAGTATAAAGATAATAGAAGATGGAATCACTTAGGAAACAAGTCATTAGGAATTTTGAATGTCGTGTGCATCTCCCAAAACCTAGAATCCATCATGATCCTCTATAGGAATCTATCATCAATCCTCTGGCAATGCTTGATCTTGATATCAAATGAGCTTGAAGACCTACAAAAAGAACTCAAATGCTGCTCCAAGACTTCACATTTGAATTCTTTATTAAATTCTCCTTGCTCTTGAATATGAATGCTTGATCTCATGTGAATTTCCCTTCCTTGTCTAGTGTAAAGTGAATGTGAGACAATTTTATGGGCTTCCTTTCTAATTTCCCAATTATCAGATCCCAAAAGCTGACATGTGAAATTTGAATTTGAGAGCTTGAAATGCTGCCAAAACATATCCAAGGTTAATTTTTATGCACTTAAAGAGGACCCATTCACCCATGGGCGAATGGGTCCTGACCGAAAACTTCAAGACTCCACAAATATCGGTGCATTAATTTAATTCATAGCATTTATTCAATGCAGGTTGTGGTGTCAGGAATTAAAATAAAATTAAGTAAAATAGGCCTTGGGATACATAAGAAAGGGGTATCAGGGGTATATTAATGAGGTTTTTAAAAATTATTAATGAAAAGGTCACCAAAATAGGTCCAAATAAGCGTGAATTATACTTTCTCCTAGAAAGGGGTACAAATTTCTACACTACATTTAGCCCCCACTTTAGTGGCCATATGACACTATGTGCATATGCAAGCTAAAGGAATTTGAATCAATAAACTTTATATATATTAAAAAAAGGATACTCATATGGATTCATTAGGGAGAATGAATCCTCCACTGTAGTTATCTGTAAAACCACAATGTTAGGAATCGCATCCTGCAACACAAATTCATTAGTTGTTCAAAACTCCTCTTACCAAACTTCTACAAAGAATAAAATTTGAGGGTAGACGTATACCCCCTGATTTCTCTTGCTTTATAGAGGTGGAACCAGCATAGCCACAAAACCACATCAAATTACTTAAGTCTTATCATAGGGTATTTCCAAGTACCATACCACATAGTGATGGATATTTGATGAGATCAAGAGAAAAATTATGAATCCAATGTGACAAATGACATCGAAAACATAGTTCTCTTTCCCCCAATATGTTGATTTGAATAGAATATACCTAAAGTAAAATATATATCTTTGTAATAAAATTAGGCATATATGAATGAAAATGACATTTTTATCTATCATTTTGAAATTTACCTCTTTGAAATTACCTTGTGTAGAGTGATCTAGGATTTCAAGCAAAAAAACTTATAGGCCTCCCAGACTTGATGTTCATCATGCTGAGGTGGCATAGGGTGTGATTTGGCATATAGTGAGTGGATTCTTCATAGCTTTGTCTTTTTTTTTGTGCATTTACAATACTTTTTCTTGTATTTTTAGTATAATTAAGACCCTACAAAGTGTCCATATTTGTCACAAAGTGTTCCTTGTTAGCACAAAGTGTCCCACATTGGCGCAAAGTTTCCAAGACCCCCATCCAAAAATGGCTTATCTGTCCTAGAGAAAATTTAGTTTACTTTTTTAATTATCAATGAATATATTTAGGATTTACTTTGCTTTATTTTATTATTTAGATCCCTCCCCAAGCTCGACAGCATCTCTGAGGAAAATGGTTTTGTTTCCTCTGAGACTTCATCACATGACTGTCAGAGGACAAGATTAGTATTCTATAGGAAACAAGATTATTTTGGGTGTATGCCATGGAAATGATGAGATAACATGATGCCATGTTGCTAGCCCTAGTACAGAGGTGGGATGATGATACCTGCACACTTCATCTACCTACTGGGTAGGTGATTGTTACTTTAGAGGATATACATCACATGTTATGGTTACCCATCTAGGGTGAGGTTGTACACTCGATTGATGAGCAGAAACATAAGGAAATGCCTGGGATGATATCTTGTATTATCTAGGGTTACCTATCTAAGAGTCGAGTGTTGAGCCTCGTGTTGAGCTTAAATGGATACTACATGCACAGACGCCACTACTCCAATGGATCACGGTAATTACTACAACACTCACATTAGTTCTTAACAGATGAGGGGCCCACATAGATGGAGAATTGGTTCACATTATTTGTGACATGTAGTAGCATAGGACGTTCTATGCCTAGGGTTACAGTATGCTAGCACATTTGTACTATGATCTAGGGTGATTTGTTTACCAGGAGCTGGATAGTATAGTACAATGTACACTCTTATAGGCATGGTGTTTTGAGCATATCACATGCACTAGACCCACAGGTTATCCTACCATAGCATCCATGGGCTACCCATGGGCCTACAGTTATCCACTAAGGTGAGCAATGTAGGAGGGTGATTTTCTTCACTAGTGTGTCAAGTTTGATCGATTGGATGAGGGTGATATCTCATGGAGACCATATCTTAGGATACCACAGTGGACAGATGAGAGAAATGAGCTAGTCAAACTTCAACAAGATCAGTTTGTTCAACTATATAGTGAGACCTTTCTATTATGATCATGTCAGGTGCTAGTTTGGTTAGATATAGGTTCCACTGTGGGCTCGACCCAGGTTCCTACGATCAATACGAAGTACCCCTAGGCTAGGAGACACTCGACGTATTACTATTCAAGATGTTTACATTAGTGACTCAGAGGATGAGGACCATGATATGCCCCCAATATTCAATGTTGATGACGTAGGCACAACACGAGCCAATGACTAGTAGTGGGTTGAAACACAACCATCCCATTTATTTCCTAGACATCACCCTGTAGGCCATGCAAGACCTCTTCCTAGGTGATGAGACAAAAAAATGTCTCATCTATTAGCCAAATAAAAACATGTATTTTGCTTAATTATGAAGTTTATCAAGATTGGATATGATGAGGAAACTAAGATATTTTTAGTTACAATAGTCAAATATTTCATCATATCTTGAAAATTATGATTTGGGTACTTGAGATTTTTGGATAAAAAATTAGGAAACAAAAAGGAAAAACAACCCATTAAATTTCATGAAAACCTAGTTCATGCTTTGAGAGAAAAATTCACCATTCCGATGCTCCATAATTCTATTCCCATTTTCAAAACTAAGTATGAAGAGGTTGAGAAGTTAAGGGACAACAGTTGAGAGCATCTAGGGGGTAGTTCCAAGAATTAAGGAAGATTGTTGGGTTGTGCAAACAAATGGAGCATATCTAGGAGACAATTTTGGGTAGTTTGAACCTTTTTGCAAGCATCTAGGAGTTGTTTTATGAACTTTAATGATACATAAGGGAAAGGCATGACTTTTCTAGCAATCAAATGTCTTTTTGAAGCTTGTTTAGGGGCTGCAAAATAAGCATATTTTTTTTGGACGACCAAAGAAGATTGACTCAGCAAGGTGAAGGAAAGGCTTATCTTTTTTCCCTTAACACATGTTCATATCTTCTAGCAAGTTGTTGCACAACAATTAAGGCTCATCTTTCAGATTAGTTGAAGACAAGAATTCTATAAATTCATTGTAATCAAGAATTCAAATGGGGAAGAGTTTTATAAAATAATAGAATTTAGTTTTTAGTAGCAATTGTTGTTTGTAGTTTTATTTCTTAGCAGTAGTTTCATTTCCAGTATTTCCCTTTACAAGTTTCCTAGGATAGATTTGATTCCAACAATTACATTTCCATTATTTATTTTTACAAGTTTCTTAGGATAGATTTGATTCAAGCATTTTATTTATAAGTTCTTAGATTATATTTGTTTCCAACAATTTCTTCCATGCATTGTTTTTAAATTTTGTTTGTAAAAAAGCATGTCATGCAAATGATTTATTCTCCCTCTTGCATATTGTCATAGACACCACCTTGGATTAACATTTATAATTAAATAATGAGGAATGCAATGACACTCATCACTAGGCACAGAGATGATAGGGATGATGAGCTGGTTGATGGAGATACAAATGATGACAATGTACACTGCCTAAAATATTTCTAGATGAGGAGGATACCTAGTCTATGAGTGAGGAAATTGATGAGATTGATGAGGATCTAGTTGCCCCCGAGAGGAGAGATTCACCTCCTACATGGGTCACTAGAGCACGTGGAACAATCATAGAAGAGATTTGCATTCACAAGCATGGGGAGGCCAGCAGTAGTGAGCCATCCACACTTCTAGCATAGGAGAGGACTGTTGCTACACAATTATACCTTGAATGGTGGATTGGGGATCCAGGAGATGATGTGATATTTTATGCTTTCATTATGCTTTTTGCTTTCTGTATATGATTATATATATATATATATATATATCATGATGTGTATTGATATCCTTTTATTATTTCCCTCTTGCAGGGTCCACACGAGAGCGGTGTGAGCTCTACTAGTGAGTGACCGCTGAGATAGTACCTCCATTATATGCAAAGGATGATATAAATTTCGAGTACATTCCCCCACCTTTCACAAGGCAACATGTAGACCTCTTTGAGTCAATAGTGATATTGTGTGCAAACATACGAGAGTGCCACTAGACATGCCTCTAGTAGATCTTTCAACACTTCGAGCATCTTGAGGTCCAACTGATAGTAGGATAGAGGATGCCCTATGAGAAGACATCTCAAGGCTACAGGAGGAGCTTGCTAGGGTGTAGGCAGATAGAGACCGTATCAATTGGGAGTACATCGAATCACTCATATGGGAGGTGAGAGTGGCTAGAGAGGTATGGGGCCTATGGGTTTCCATAATTATATCATGATCACATTCTACTATATCTCAACAAGCGCCAACACCAGGCATTGAGGGGTCTAGCAGTCATAGACCCTAATAGCATTGTATTTTTGATTATATGTACTTGAACTCTTTATGCATAATATATGATCATTTATGTTTTATTCTTACGAGCTTATGTTGAATTAGATGTCGATGTGATTAATAAAATTAAATATTGCATTATGATTGAGAATGTTATGTTAAATTAAATGCACTTATGATCTAACTTCTAGAACACTAAATGCATATAAGGATCTAATTTAACACAACACACAAGATAAATTTGAATAGTATACATTTAACTAAAGTAACAATTCAAACTAACTTGAATAATCACCTTAGACTCTAAGACACACCAAGATCATTTTATCAAAGAATGAAGCAATGTGATATAAAAATAAAACACTATCTAGTTGCAATGTCGTAGAATTACACCTAGGGGCAATTCCACATTTTTTCACTTTTTCCTAACATTTATGACACCTTAAAGAATTAATGACAAAAATCCCATGAGTCATAATTTTGTAATTCTAACCCCATGTCGACTATTGGCAAAGAAAAAAAATCCTAACACGTTTCCCAAAAATCTAGGCCTTGGACCCCTGCACGATGCGTGGATGTCTGCACAGCACACTATTGTCTTACCGGTTTTACGAGTTTGAAATGGGGAATCTAGAATTTTGAGCCTCTCAACAAATGTCCTAGTAGTCATATTTTGGATCTAATGGCTCTTTGCTACCCTTTAATGCATTAAAACCCCTCATTTTCACTCATTTTGGGGTTCAAGTCATTCAATCAAGCTCTCTACACACTTTTCACTCTTGATTTATCTTCATTCTTGATAGCAACACTCTCACAAGTGAAGCCATGTTGAACTGAGGTCCTTCTAGCAACTATAGCTCTCAAGCAATCACTCAACGATGCATTCATGTGCTCCAGAGAGGGTCTAAGCCCATGGGTAACACTCTCTCTCTCTTACTCCTTTCTATCTACTTGCTCATTTACTACTTAGTGGTGTGGGTTCTACTCCTAAAGTAGGTTTTTCTTTCACCACACGCTTTGTCTATTTCATTTACACTCCTTTCCAACTTGGCTATTTGTGGAGGTGGGAACAGCAAAATGGGGATCTGACTAAGGAAGAACCCTATACAGTCCCAACCTTTCCCCCTCATTCTTCTGTGTGTAGGTTGCAAAGTAGAGCTTGGGGTGAAGACCCAAACGTCTAATTGAAGGTAAGTTTTCTCCAATTTCTCCTTCTGATTTATTCTAAGTTTATGCTTTCTATTTGATTATCCTGTTCAAAAGACCTTAGATCTGAGCTAGGAGGTGAAGCTTTATTTTTCCCACCTGAGCACCTAAGCTTTTTGTTTCTTATGACACCAATGCACCCTTTGGATGACAGTGTGTCACGTTGGCGTCCTGAATCTGTGTTATCATCCTTTGGCCGAGAGCTCCTCTATTTGATGCAGAAATCCAGAAGTTTCACTCCTTGGGATTTGAAGTAGTCTTCTCTAAAATATAACTTGAGTACATTTTCTTTACAATTTCTTCATTCTATTTATGTTGAGGTGGATAAGGGTAGTTTGTTTCCCGGTGATCTCTTGAGAACGAAGAGAACCATGTGTAATAAATCCCTCTTATCTCACATTTTGGTGAACCCGACGTGAAGCATGTTGGATCTATTTTTACAATGTTTTTGTGCTTATGATAACACCTTCTCCAAGGAATATTTCAATATGATAGATGACGTTCTAGATGACTTCTTAGAAGCACCCTCCTCTATCTTCAAACTTTTCAAGAAAACTTCCTCTCTGCAAGCTAGGGAGTCAGTAAATGTACTTGTGGTCTTTTTGGCTCCTCCAAGCCCTAGGAAACCTAACATTTATGTGACCCCGACTGGCCCTTCTTCTAGGGAGGATCATTTCATCTATAGAATTTTATATCAAAATGATTCACTAGACTTATTCTCAAGGTTCATAAAATCTACGAACCCCACTTCTTATAATTTTGTTGGGCACACCTATAATACAAGAAGAAACAAATAGAACTTGGATCAACAACCTCCCATTCCTACATCTCAACCTACTCAAGCTCCTAATTCTTTACCACCTTCTGAACCAAATCTTCCTTCAACACCTAAACCTGCGATCAAAGCACCAAGTGATTATGATCTTGTCAAGCAACTCTGTGTTACTCCGACTAAGATCTCACTTTTGGATTTGCTTCAGATTGCTCTGGTTTATCAAGAGATGCTTCAAGAAGCCTTGTAGAAGATCCTCTTTCCTACCTCCATTAGGCCTATGGATGTTAATGTGCTATTGGCTCATATTCGAGTGTATTTTCTAAATATTATGTTCCATTCACAAGAACTCCTACCTCCGAATGTGTAGAAGCAAGCAAATTCCTTGATGATTATAATTAATGTTAATAATATTAGTATTAGGCATACTCTCATTGACACCGGTTCAGCTCTCAACATTTGTGGTATCGACCTACTACCTAAGATTAAAGTTGATTCATCTTTTCTAGATGCTTCTTCCTTGTACATTCATGGGTTTGATAACGCTAGACGCCAAGCTCTAGGCATGATAATACTGCCTTTGCAACTAGGTCCCGTTATCTTACCTAATTTTTTTTATGTGATGCCTGGCCCTTTACCTTACAATATTCTTTTGGGGAGACCTTGGATTCATGCTATGGATGTAGTAACTTCTACTTTACATCATTCCTTAAAGTTCATCACAAATAATTAGGTGGTCATGGTTAAAGCTGATCCAAAAGCTTTTCACCTTTGTGAGCTAGCAGTTGTCGGTCAAGATTCAGTCATCTCCACTCTTAAGAATTGTATTCCATCCTTAACCACTAACACTATGGCATTTTCCTCGATGATACCCTTCATAGAGGTTATCCCCGAAGTGAATGTCGTTAAAGATGAATCACCTAAAGCAGAAATTCCTAAGTCTTCCCCATCTTCTCCTTCTTCTTCTAAGTCAAATGCTTTGTTTAGTGATGATTGGGGATCTCTCGAATTCTATGAATTCTTTATTGTAGAATAAAAAGTGAGTCCTACTTGTTTAGAGTTTTTGAATGCCTCTGATGTGAAGATGGATTATACTCCCATTAAGAAAGGGAAATGTGATCCTATCCAGGAGACCAGTCCTTCCTCTACTAAGGAGAGGAGTCCCACTCTTGCAAAGGAGGTTAACGTTTGTGAACCAAGTGAAGAAGGTGAAAGTGCTCCCGTGGATGCATTTGATGTTCATTGGTGGAATGAAACTCTCTACATAGAGTCACCACATCCCGAAGTATTGCAAACTCATTATGGTTTTGGATATGAACTCGCTTCTCGGTATGGCTATGGGCAGAAAGGCCTAGGGCGTATTGAGAAAGGAATTCAAGTCCATATCCAGTTTAAGCCATGAAAGCGCTATCTCGGTTTGGGATGCTCTATTAAACAATCTAAGCAGAAACCTTAGTGGAGTGTTAATATGATTTCAGCCGAACCACTGAGTTTGGTCCATCCTAAATTGATAGAGGATAGGGGGTAGGTCGAGAAAATCCCTTTAGATCTCTTCTCTTCAAATGAAGTTCTTGAGGAATTCTTAGGTTCCTACTCCCCATTGCCTCCCCTTCATCACAAGAGACGATTCCCATATTACCTACATGAACAAGTGTACTTTGGAGAATTTTTCTTGAGTATTGATGAGGAGTACCATCCATCCAATGTTGGTAATGATATTTTGATATCCTATCCTGAAGATCGTAGTTCTCTCCTTAAAGGAGATACTATTGAAATCTCTATGGATCCTAAGTCTCCTGAAAAAGATGATTAAGATTGGGAAGTATCTTTCTTCAGAAGAAGCAGATGAATGTTCTGATCTCTTATATTCTCATCCTAATATCTTTTCTTGGATGTATGAGGATATGCCTAGTCTTGATGAGTCTATAATGGTTCATAATAACGTCCTATGTCCTGATGCTAATCTGCTTAAGTAAAAAATATGAAAGATCAATCCCAGGGTGGCATTGATGGTTAAGACTGAGATAGAAAAGGTATTAAAAGCAGGCTTTATTTGTGCAATCAACTAATCCCCTTGGATCTCAAATATAGTTGTCATTAGTAAACATGACGGTTGTATTTGTATATGCATTGACTTTTGTGATCTTAATAAGGCTTCTCTTAAGGATGATTTTTTTTGCCTAATATAGATATGATTGTGGATTCGACTGTAGGCCATGCATTGTTATCTTTTATGAATTGTTTCTTGGGCTACAATTAGATCTGTATTAATCTGGAAGATCAGTACAAGACAGTCTTCACTACCCCTTGGGGTACCTTCTATTATGTGGTCATGCCCTTTGGGTTAAAGAATGTAGGAGCAACTTACCAATGAGCGATGATCCTAATATTTCATGATTTTATTCATAAGATCTTAGAGGATTATGTTGATGACATATTGGTGAAATCTATAACTCATCAAGATCATGTAAAGAACCTTCGTCTTATTTTTGAGAGGCTTTGACTCTATAGGATGAGACTTAATCCCCTTAAGTTTGTTTTCAGCATGGACACCGATAAAATTTTTGGATTCATAGTTTCTCATTATGGAATCAAAGTTGACACGAATAATTATGATGCTATTGTTAATATGCCTCCACCCAGGAATATTAGGGTATGTGCAGGATCATGATGGGCCAAAAAGTGGCAATATGATGGGTATGTGGCTGACGACTATTTTTTTACCCAAAATTGATGAAATAAAAAGGGTTTTTAAAGGATATTCTTAGCTTTCCACCAATATAAATTATGCTTTACTTTGAATTTAATGAGTAATTATTATTCATTTTCTATTCAAATTACGACTAAAGTCTTGATTGATAGGCTGATTGAAAAACATATATAGCTTTCAAATGGTATCACATTTTTTGAATCCAAAACATGTGTCACATTCTATGCTTCACATAATATAGGATTAAAAAAAGAAAAATTGAATTTCATGAAGTTTTGACCAAGTTAAGGTGGTCAGACATACGAGTTTTAATATTTTTTAAAAGGTTGTAATAAGAAATTCATAATTAATTATTTACTTGGAAAAAAATTTAAAAAAAATATGCATCACATCGGGGCATGAGTCCTCTACTTATATCTAAAATATTATAAAAAGATATTATCATTTTATTGTGGTTAGGGTGGTCAGACACACACCTACTTCTTATTTTTCCTTGAAATTTAAGTACCACTGCATTGAAATTTCAAATTTTCACCAAATAGATTTTTATTTTTTTAAACAAACCTTGTACTTTAGAAACTACATTCAATTTCTACAGATTCTATGCTTACATATTTTTGAAATAATATAGATAACTTTTTCAAATTTTTACGTCAAGTTTCCTAAGTCTAATTTTTATGAATTTTTTGCCACTTAAGGGCCTGTTTTTCCATGATGATCCTGCACATACCCATTACTAAATTGTAAATTTTACAAGGGGAAATTTAGGCGATTCATAGATTCATATCTCAATTGGTTGATCATACTCTTCCCTTTACTTGTCTATTAAAGAAAGATGTTTACTGCATATGGGATGAAGAGTGCCAGAAAGCTTCTGAGTCAATCAAATCCTATTTGGCCAATCCTCTTGTATTGATGTTGGCTATGCAGGATAGACCTTTTTTTCTTTACCTCACAATATCACCACATGCTTTGGTAGCTTTGTTGGCCTAGTATGATGATGTCATAAAAGAGAGAGCAGTCTACTACATTAGCCATGTTTTGGTCAAATACAAAAATATTTACTCCTCCATGGAAAAGCAATGCCTTGCTCTTGTATTTTCTAAATAGAAGTTAAGGCACTACCTTATCCATGCTGAAACGTATGTCATTGTAAAAAGTGATCTTCTAAAGCATTTATTCTCTAGTGCTAACCTAGCTTGGAGGTTAGAAAAATGGGTAATGTTACCCTCTAAGTTTGACATAAAGTTCATCACTCAAAAGTTAGTAAAGGGTCAAGTGGTTGTCGATCAATTGGAAGACACTCCCTCATCTCGCTCCTTCCCAAGGTTGGATTTGTTTCCTGATGAGAACATTTTTGCGATTAACTATGACCTTGAATGGAAAATGTACTTTGATGGGGCGAGATGTTAGACTGGTTCTAGGGTAGGTGTGGTTTTTATGTCACCTGAAGGTAAACCGGTCCCTCTCTCCTTTCGATTGGACTTTCCTTGCACTAACAATATCGTCGAGTATGAAGCTCTTATTGCCAACTTGCATGATGAAATTGCACTAAAGATAAAACATCTAAATATACTAGGTGATTCTAAACTCATTGTGAACCAGATTATGTGAGCCTATCAAGCTAAGCAAAGTAAGTTGTCTCAATATTGAGACATTGCTTTGTCCTTGCTCAATTGGTTCTCTTCTTTCATGATAGACAACATCCCTAGAAGGGAGAATATACATGTGGATGCCATGGAAAGTGCTACTTCCCTGGTACCCTCAAATGGAGATACAAAAGAATACCACTTTTTGGTTTAGGTCTTGTGGACCCCAGCGGTTTCCAATCAACCTGAATCTGATGCCTTTGTGTGTTCTCACATGGACTCAAGAGAATGGTTCTCTAATATTTACAATTACCTAAAGACTAGAAAATTTCTTGATGATGTGATGAAGAATGATCACACTCACATACGAAAGCTTTCAGCCCATTATGTCATTTTATCAGATGTTCTCTATTGAAAATCTTATAACAGCTTGCTTCTCTAATGTCTCACTAAAGTAGAAATACCCCTCACCCTTAAAGAAGCCCATTTAGGCTCTGGGGGTGGACACTTTGGAGGTAAATCCTTGGTGAGGAAACTGATACACATAGTCATCTTATTCATGCACCTGCACAAGAGTTATAGAACTAGAGCTCTCCTTGGCCATTCACAAAATGGGGGTTGGATATTATTCAAAAAATATCACCTCCTTCTTCTAAGGGGCATACCTTTATCATCACCACTACAAATTACTACATGAAGTGGGTCGAAGAAATTCCACTTTGATCCACAAATGCTAAATCTATCTATAGTTTTCTTCTAAATAACATTATTTCTCATTTTGGATTTCCTACTACATTTGTCTCTGAAAATGGTACGCCATTCAAGAACAAGGAAGTAAAGAAATTCTTAGAGAAATTCCACATTCAACATAGAGTTTCTACACCTTACTATCTACAATCTAATGGTGAAGCAGAAGCATCTAACAAGACTCTTGAGCTCATTCTTCATAAAATAGTTAATAAGCATGGTAAGGATTGGTATATTCAACTAATGTATGCTTTTTGAGCTTATCTCACAAGCATTTGTACAATGATGGGAACGACGCCTTACAACCTCGTATACGGTGGTGAGGCTATCATGCCTTTAGAGTTGGAAATTCTATCTCTATGAGTTTCCCTTAAAGGAATAATTGATGATGAAACTTATCAAGTTAATCATTTGCATTAGCTAGAGATGCTCAATGAGTTTCAATTATAGGACCTTGATCATCTTAAAGCTTATCAACAATCATTATCAAGATAGTATAATCAAAGTGTGCTTCCTAGGACCTTTAAGCTGGGAGATATGGTTATCTATGAGAATCAAAGAAATGTAAATGTGTTGCCTTATCAGAGAGGGAAATTTAGTCCCAACTAGTTAGGCCCTTACATTGTCATCTTTGTGTATGGTTCAAGTGCTTATGGATTACTGTCTATGGATGGAACACCTCTAAAAGAGCCTATTAATGCAATGCATCTCCATCAATACTATGCATAGTGTCCAACGTGTCACGTGTTTGGTGTTCTCTCTTTAGGGGTAGTAATGCTACATATGTTGACATTATTCATTAACACATTATGAATTTTTTTTGTATTATGATATGACCATGTGTGTGTGTGTGCAAACAACATATATACATGTGTCTTGCTATGCTATGTATCCATGTATCACATTACATCTTTTAAGGCAATTATATCATCATTGTATTTAATTAACATACATCCTTGTGTGTTCATTAAATAATATTAGCATCTAATGTAAAAATACATCCATATAAGAATATAATATCCATTGCATCAACATACATGAAAATAAAGTAGCATACACATCAAAAATACACAATGCCATGATGTCAAATCTAGTATATATATGTATCAAATGTCATGTACATGTATTGAGCCACTACTGTCAAAAATGGGTGGCTACTAAATATATGTATACAAATAATCTACAAAAAAGTATATATCTCTCTCACTACAAAAATGGTGTGCAAAATGAGGAGTCCCTATGGTTGTGATGCATGGCTCCTGGAGCCCTCTAGCTCTGGCTGTTGCTGATGTGGTCTAGGGAGAGGTTGCACAGTGGTCATGGATTAGGATCGATGTGAGCATGATGTGGATAAAGCTACCCACATCCCACTAATCTCTCCCTCAAGGGAGAATATCGTCATCTGTACTTGTCTCAGCTCGTCTTCCAGCCACTGAACATCTATCAGGATCATGGTTGTTAACTTCTTATCGAGGTCATTGAGGTGGCTCTGAAGGGTGTCATGCACTTGCTCGGCGGCATCATCCCTTGTCATAGTCACTTCTCGCTTGTCAAGCATCATCCATAGCTCCCTCAAAAGCTAGTCACACTGCCCTTGGACAATGGCCACCTCTGTATCTAGTTATACAATCTCTACTCCCTGCTCCTCGTAAGCGGTCCTTAGATGCAGTACTAGCTTGAATATGAGGGTATGTCACCTTGTAGATGTTGGTTTGTAAGCCTCAAGAACCATCCCCTGAATCGACACGTTAGGGGCCACCTCTGATATGCATTGAGCCATCAGCCCAATCCATCCCTGTGCATCCTCTACAACAACAAAAAGAAAGAGAGAAATCAATATCACATGGCATATATGTGTATAATCATAAATAGAGAAAATTGCAAGTACTGAAATATAAACAACATTCTCAGTATACCTAGGGCCTCTGGCTACCATGTGGGGTTAGGGTGAGGAGTGACACTGGGACCTATGCTGCTAGCACTAGTAGTCGCTCCTGGTGCCACTAAGGACACCACCATTGTAATATAAGGTGTTGGCGGCACCGGCGAGACGAGGGTAGCTGGTGGGGGGTTTGACCTCCTCTACCACCTCAGCCTCTGCAACACTGCCTCCTCCTCCTCAACCTGTTGCCGCCCCCTCTACCTATCTTGTGGTGATGGTAGTGGTACGTCCCCTTGTGGGCCCAAATCCCCTTTAGGGGCACCCTCGTTGAACATAGGACGAGTACAATACCTATCCCACCACCCTATGAAGTCTATAGCAATCCCGACATTATTATTCAACACTATGGCAGTAGATCCTGGTTGGGCTCATCATCATCTAAAGGAACAAGATCAGTGATGGTGGGGTGGGGTAGATCCCCGAGTTTGGTTGCGCTCTTGTAATCCCTAGTGTATGTGGGCACATCTAGAGGAATGGTCTCTATACGACCATGTTGTCGCATGACCCGACTCTAGAGTAGTATGGTACAATGATATGATCACGACAACCTATGAGAAAATAGTCCCTTTGTAGGTTCTTGAGATGCCTACCATCATCTATCCATCTAAAAAATTGATAGGGTCTCCATCTAACTCGGTCTACAACAAGAGTATCAAACTATAAGCACCAAAACTGTAAATCTCCATGCCTCCACTGCCTCGTAATATCATACAAGTGGGCCATGAGGAGATGATATGGTCGTCACTGGGGAAAACCGACTAGCCTCATGCACATGATGTGGGCGAAAGCCCACACCTACAAAAGTGTGCATGCTATAAAGTTGCAGTACTCATAATGAACGTACCACCCCAGCTACTGGTATAGGTGCACTAATGGGTATGTGCAGGATCATCATGGAAAAAATAGGCCCTTAAGTGGCAAAAAATTCAGAAAAATTAAAGTTAGGTAACTTGACATAAAAAATTGAATAAGTTATCTATATTATTTCAAAAATATATAAGAACAGAATCTGTACCAAATTGAAAATAGTTTATTAACTACTAGGTTTTTAATTTTTTTTAAATCTATTTGGTGAAAATTTAAAATTTCAATGTAGTAGTACTTAAATTTTAGGGAAAAAATAAGAAGTAGGTGTCTATCTGACACCCTAACCACAATAAAATAATAATATTTTTTTATAAGATTTTAGATATAAGTAGAGGACTCATGGCTGGATGTGATGCATATTTTTTTGTAGTTTTTTTCCAAGTAAATAATTAATTATGGATTTTTTATTAAAATGTTTAAAAAATATAAAAACTTGTATGTTTAACCACCTTAACTTGGTCAAAACTTCATGAAATTCTTTTTTTAATCCTATAGTATGTGAAGTATAGAATGTGACACATGTTTTGGATTCAAAAAATGTGATACCATTTGAAAGCTATAGATGTTTTTCAATCAGCCTATTAATCAACACTTTAGTCGTAATTCAAATAGAAAATGAATAATAATTATTTATTAAATTCAAAGTAAAGTATAATTTATATTGGTGGAAAGCTGAGAATATCCTTTAAAAACCCTTTTTGTTTCATCAATTTTGGGTAAAAAAAATCATCAGCCACATACCCTACACATACCCATCATATCGCCACTTTTTGGCCCATCATGATCTTGCACATACCCTAATATACTGGACCCCCAGGAAAACATTGTCCTATGCTCTACCATCTCTCTAATGGTATGGATGAGGCCCCTGTGCAAGTGAGAGCCTTGCCCATCTATCGTGATCCGAAAAGTCATGGTCACGACCATCACCCGACACAGCAGCAGTGCAGTGGTCCACACCTTGTCATACCATGCATGTAAATGTGGCTTGTGTTGTCACCACCATTTTTCCACACCGAGCAATATAGGAATCCATCTGCCTACTCCTGTGTTGACCGAGTGTTGTCAATAGCCACTTGTCATCTATGGATGGGTAGTTTGAGGATCTGATATACATCCTCCAGGGTGATCGTCATCTCCCTAGTGGGTAACTAGAAAGATGATGTGATGGAATCCCACTGCTCCATCAAGGATGTAAGCATCCTCTCATGGTAACACATCTCTAGCATGGTGAATGCATGCCAAAGACCGACCTACTCCAAAAGTGTGACCTCATCATCAGTGAGGTGATCCATTTTCTCATGCACTAGTCAGTAAGCTCACCCTCTAGGATGCTCTTGAATCTCTAGGTAGGCCTACAAAAAGTGAAAAAATTATAAGTCACAACATGGAATTTCCATTTGAAAATAAAAAATTACTAAGACCTGTGCATACCGTGCAGATGTTTGCACACCATGCATATGTCCCTATCCACCATTTATGCCCTGAGGATTCCAGTGCATCCTTGGGATGCCAATGCAAAGATGGGACTCCAACGTGGATCTTAGACACCATCATGTATTTTGGATGGTAGTGCCGAAAAAGGATGCTTACATAGCTTGATGAGGAAAGAATTGCTAAAAAAGTGCTTAAATTCATAAAAAATGAGGTTTTGAGACCTACTTGGTCCACCTCGTGACCCTTGGTAATATCGTCCCTTAGCTACTCCAATCTAGGCACCTCGTACTCCCTCCTTCTCAACATTTTGTTGAATTTTCTCTCACAATAGTCAATAATTTTCTCACAATGAATAATGAAAATGACCCTTCTAGGGGCCCACCTAGGTATATATGTTGCAAGATGGTGTGTCCCATGGTCTTCCTTATTCGGAATAGTTCTTGGGTTTGCGACATGGCTTAACTGTCTCTTGTGTATCTTGTATAAATCTGGTGATTGTATCGGTCATTAACAAGTCTATCTTTGGTGCAACAACAACCACCAATGCAATAATTGGTATCAGAGTCGAGGTCATAGGTTCAAACCCCTTGCTTGCACTGGGGGGGATTGTTATAAGATGGTGTGTCCCTTGGTCTTCCTTATTCAGTGTAGAGCTTGGGTTTGTGACATTACTTAACTACCTCCTGTGGATCTTGTATAAATTTGGCAGTTGTATCGGGAATTAACAGATTGATCTTTTGGTGCAACGACAACCACCAATGCAATAATATAGGTCCCCTGGGGTCCATTTTTCTTGGTGTTTGTGGCTCCCCAATTTCTCCTAAATTTACCCCACCTAGCTGGGGGAAAACTCGGGAGGGGGAATATAGTCACCTCTTGATCATATTTTTCTTCCAAATCAACAACTTTTTCTTGATCATTCTTCTCGCCATTCTAGCTTCTTTCAATTTTTGAAGCTGACCTAAAATTTGAGTTTTGTAGGTTAAAGTTTTGTGCAATTTTTCACAACTTCTTTTTCACTATTTGTTGAGCTCGGTTGCTGGGGTCACTTTCGATACTGGTTAGCTCGAATTCATTGGCCTCTGAGGTCCCTTTTTTCTTGGCATACAAATCCATAAAATTCAAATTTGGGTGAAATTTTTCTTCTCTACTTTAGTGTGGTTGATTTTTCCCAAAATTGAGCCCACTAAAGTGGGGGAAAAATGTAATGTCGCAAAATTGTACCTATGGGAAATTCCACATTTTTTCACTTTTTCGTAACATTTACGACACCTCAGAGCATTAATGAAAAAAATACCATGAGTCAAAATTTGGAAATTCTAACCCCATGTGGACTAGTGGCAGAAAAATAGAAGCCTAACAACACATTTCCCAAAAATCTAGGCCTTGGATGCTTGTGTGGTGCATAGACGTCTGTGTTGCACGCTATTGTCCTAGAAGTTTTCTTAGTTTGAAATGAGGAATCTGGAATCTTGACTTTCTCAACACGTGTCCTAACATTCATGTTTCAGATGTTACAGCTCTTTACCACCCTTGCATGCATTGAAACCCCTCATTTTCTCTCATTTTGAGGTTCAAGTCATTCAATCAAGCTCTTTGCACACTTTTCACTCTTGAGTTCTCTTCATTTGTGATAACATCACTCTCACAAGTGAATGCATGCTGGACTAAGCTCCTTCCAATGGCTACAGCTCTCAAGCAAGCACTTAACGATGTGTTAGTGTGCTCCGAAGAGGGTCTAGGCCCATGGGTAACACTCTCTCTCTTACTCCTTTCAATCTACTTGCTCATTTACTACTTTTTGGTGTGTGTTCTACTCTTGAAGAAATTTTTTCTTTCACCACATGCTTTGTCTATTTCATTTACACTCCTTTCCAACTCGATTGTCAGTGGAGGTGGGAACACAAAAATAGGGTTCTAATTGAGGCAAACCCCTATACAGCCCCAACCTTTCCCCCTCATTCTTTTGTGTGTGTAGGTTGCAAAGTGGAGCTTGGGGTGAAGACCTGAATGTCTGGTTGAAGGTAAGTTTTCTCCAAGTTCTCCTTGTGCTTTATTCTAAGTTTCTACTTTATGTTTGATTATCCCTTTCAAAAGACCTTAGATCCAAGCTAGGAGGTGAAGATTTATTCTTCCCACTTGAGTGCCTAAGCTTTCTATTTCTTAGGAAGCCAACACACCCTTTTCACAAAAGTGTGCCGTGTTGGCATCCTAAATCTGCATTATCGTCCTTTGGTTGAGAGCTCCTCTATCTGAGGAAGAAATCTAGAAGTTTTTCTCCCTTGGGATTTGAAGTAGTCTTCTTTAAAATATGACTTGAGTACATTTTCTTTATAATTTCCTCATTTTGTTTATGCTGAGGTGGATAAGGGCAGTTCGTTCCTTGGTGATCTCTTAAGAATAAAGAGACCCGTGTGCAACGAATCCCTCTTATCTCACACTACTCAATCCAACAACACTGCTTTAATTACATACTATTCAAAGAAAATGTTAGGTGTAGTACTGATGCAAATGCACGCATTGATAGGTTCTTTTAGAGGTGTACCATCCATTTTCGTTAATTTATAAGCAGTGGACCCATAATTTTCTTTAATTACATAAGTTCCTACCCAATTTGGGATAAATTTTCCTTTTTCATTCGGGGAAACATTTACGTTATGTTGATTCTCATATAACACCAAGTCACCTTTATTAAATGTGTGAGGGATGACATGATCATTATAACTATGTTGTATTCATTTGGAATAAGCTTGGAGATGCTCAAGAGCATTGATACGCTATTCATCAAGCATTTTAAGTTGATGCAATTGTTGCTCTTTATATGTATTGTCATCAATAAGCCCTTTAAGAGCAATTCACAATGAAGGAATTTATAACTATAAGGGAATTATTTCTTTGGAACCATAAACAATATTGTAGAGATTGTTTCTTATAGATGTTCTAATTCTTGTATTATAAGCCAAACATGCATGAATTAGTTGAGTGTGCCAATATTTATATGCTTACTTACCCTTTTCCTTAAAATTGTTTGAGAGTTTTGTTAATTGATTCCACCTAACTGTTTGATTGTGGGTAATATGGTGTTGAAAATTAATGTTGAATATTAAATGTTTCCAAGAATTTATTCACATCATTATTCTTAAATGGATTTCCATTGTTCAAAACTAATGCAGAAGGAAGACCAAAGTGAGCAATAATGTGTTCCAATATGAAATGAAATATTGCATCAGTTGTTGTGGAATGAATGGGGATAGCTTCTAGCCACTTCATGAAATAATCCATCATGATAATTATGAATGTATGTCTAGATGAAGAAGGTGGTGATATTTTTCCAATAAGATCCAAACCCCAAACCGAAAATGGCCAAATAGGAACTTGGGCGTGAAGCTCAGAATTAGGAGAATGAATCAAATTATTGTGTTCTTGACATTTCTGACAATTCTTAACATGAGTAAAACAATCATGTTCCATATTTCTACAATAATATCCTATGTGGATTAATTTTTTCACTAAAAATCTTCCTCCAAAATGTCCTCCACAAGCACCTGCATGTGCTTCTTCAAGTTCTATAGGGATTTCAGATTGCTTAAGACACCTAAGAAAGAGATCATCAAATGACCATCTATATAGAATTTATGCTAGAATTATGTATTTAGATGCAAGTTTTTGAATATGAGCTTGAGTGTTCTTAGTTGTAGGCTCATGAAAGGTAACTTCTTTTAAGTAATTGAATATCGTTGTGTACCATTAACTAGATTTTTCAACATCAGTTAATAACACTTCTTTAAATTTTTCATCAATTGATGGTTTTAAGATCATTTGGATTGTAAATGTGAAATTGACAAAAGGATCTTTAGGAGATACAAGGGAAGCAAAACTTTCCATTGCATAGATACTTATCGATTATCCTTTTGTGGTATGTTGTCAATGGTATATGATTTAAATTTATCTAGTAATGTCATCATAAGGTCTTTGTATTGAATGATTTTATCATGATTTTCTTGATATGAACCATTTGTTTGTTTTATAACTAATTGAGAATCACCAAATATAGACATGTGTTGAACACCAAAGGCTAACATTGCATGTATACTAGTGATTAAAGCTTCATAATCTATAGTGTTATTTGTACATAGGGAGTTTGGATGAAAGGATAAGGGAATAAGCTTACCTAAAGGATGAGCTATTATAACCCTATCTCTGGAGCCAGTTCGACACTTAGAACCATCAAAATACAATTCCCATGTTTCTTTTTCTTTTTCAATAGTCAACACACTTTCATCAAGGAATGAGTCTGTATTAGGTAATGCTAGGGGAGAAGGATCATCAACTAAATGGTTAGTTAAGGCTTTTTCTTTGATTTCCTTTTTGAGAGACAAATTTAAGATCAAACTTAGTTAACAACATAACCCATTTAGCTAAATGTCTCCATAAATGAGTTTTAACAAAAATATATTTTAAAGGATCAAACTTTGGCATCACATGAATTTTCGCATTTAGCAAGTAATGTCTCAATTTACTAGTAGCAAATACAAGAGCAAAACATTATTTTTCTATCATTGTATATCATGTTTCATAATCAATAAAAGTTTGGCTAATGTAATAAATGGGATGCTCTCTACCATTGTCTTCTTGCTGGGCCAACAACGCTACTAGAGAATGGGATGATATTTTTGTATAAAGGATGAATGATATTTCTTGCATAGCAAGTAATGTATCAATTTACTAGTAGAAAATACAAGAGCCAAAAATTGTTTTTCTATCATTGTATATCATGTTTCCTAATCAATAAAAGTTTTGCTAATGTAATAAACGGGATGCTCTCTACCACTATCATCTTGTTGGGCCAACAATGCTACTAGAGCATGGGATGATGTTGTTATATAAAGGATGAATGGTCTTTCTTACATAGCAAGATGTAAAACAAGTGGAGTATTGAGATAATCTTTCAAACTTTGAAAGGCTTGTTTACAATACTTATTCCAATTAAACTCAACTTCTTTCTTAAGGATTTGTGTAAAGGGTAATGCTTGGTCTACTAAGGAAGCTACAAAATGATGGCTAGCTTGAATTCTCCCTTGTAGGGTAACTGAGAAATATTTTAAGGAGGTGGCATGTTAATGATAGCATTATTTTTCTTTGTGTCCACTTCAATGCCTTTGTGAGATACTATAAAACTTAAAATATTTCCACTATCCACACCAAAGACAATTTTTTGGATTCAATCTCCTATTATACTTTCACATTCTTTCAAATATTTTATGAAGGATGTTAACATTGTCTTGTCATTTTAAATATTTAGCTAGGATATCATCAACATAATCTTCCAAAATCTTGTGTATGTAATCATGAAATATCAATGTCATAGATATTTGATGCATTGTGCCTATGTTCTGTAATCCAAAAGGCATAACCACCCAAAAAAATATTCTCCAAGCTGTAGTAAATGCTATCTTGTATTGATCTTGAGGATTAATAAATATTTTATTATATCCCGAAAATCTATCCATGAACGAGAAAAAAGCATGTCCCATAGTCAAATCTAATATCATGTTGATATTAGGAAGTGGAAGGTCATCTTTTAGAGATTCTTTATTAAGGTCATGAAAATCTGCACACATCCTAATATGATTATTAGGTTTTGTGATTGTAACAATGTTTGAGATCCATGGAGAATAATCAATAGGTCCAATAAAACCAACTTCAAGAATTTTTAAATCTCGTCCTTCAATAAAGATATCTTAGTATTCATCTTTCGTATCTTCTATCTTATTGGTTTAGCATCTTGTTCAAGAATGATGTTGTGTGTCACTATCTTAGCATCAATACCCGAAATATCGAAATAAGTCCAAGCAAAGAGTTCATGAAATTCATGTAATCATGTTGCATGATCTTCTTTTTAATCCTCATCAAGACACTTTCCTATTTTAATTACTCTTTTTGCATTAAATGTGTCTATCGATATGTTGATTCTATCTGTCATAGGAAATGTATTTTATCTCGGAATTTCAGAATTGTGTTCTTCTTTATCATCATCAACATCATTGAGTTCCTATTCTTCATCCACTTGTTTAGTACTAACTATAGCATAAGTGACTCCTTGTTTCTTAGGGGGGTTGAATACTTATCATAAACTCCTAACATTTATTTCAAAGCTTCATAATCCTCAAAGTATTCCAATGATTCTCTACATGTTGTATCAATCAAATTAGGATGTTTCAAAGTGAGAGTTGTCTTAGAGGAACTACACATGATGGGGTTAATGTTAAGTGAATGCCTTTTTGTTGCTTTTGTTATCTTAGAAGGGAAATATCCAAGACCACATTTTGTTTCTTGTATGTTAGGCTCTATAGGAACATGAATGCCTTGTTCTTTTATTCCACATACTTTTCCAATATAACTAAGTTTTTTCAAGAGCTCATAACCTTTTTCATAAAGTTTTTCCATCTTTTGGATTCGGTAGTTTTTTATAGTCCACTTCATAAAAGTTTGTTGTATAGCTTGTGTCTTCTTCTAAAGTGGATGAAGTATATGCTTGTGAGGGTTCTTACAAGTTTTTTGTTGACATTACTATTGATTATTTTTCCTCTTTAGGTTTTTTGTTTTCATCTTATATTCTCCCATGAATGTATGTGTGAAATCTACAGAACTTGAATCATCTTCCAATAACTCGGTAACTTCTTTAGGATGCTTCTCTTGTTCTTTTTCTTGTGTGATTTCAATTTTTTAAGTTGGTATCAGTGTTTTCATAGGACTTTGTTTATCTTTCTTAGTGTGCAAAAAACTCTCAATTTCAGGGTCAGCTTTGACTATGTAAAATTTATTGTTGTAAACATACTTCATTAAATGATGAAGAGTCAAAGGGACCACCTGCATTTTGTGAACCCATGGTCTACCTAAAAGAAGATTATATGAAAGATCATGAGGCATAACATGGATAGTTGTTTTCAATGTAGCTTTTCCAATGGTAACAAATAATGTGATCATGCCAAGAATTTACTTTCCTATGTTATCAAATCCATGAATGAATAGTGGTTCTGGTTCAATCTTACTTTTATCAATTAAAATATTATCCAAAAGGTTCATGCTACACAAATTCAGGGTTGAGCCATTTTCAACAAGGGTTCTCTTTATCCCTTTCCTATTAATAATGGCTATGATCATGAAAGCTTCATACTGTTTTTGAACTTCCAAGGAGGGTAACTCACTTTCGTGAAAAGAAATATATAGATTAACCACATTCATTCCTTGAACTAGGGTTGCCACATCATTCAAATTTGTATTAGGAGGAATCACAACTTGTAAAGTTGTTTGAAGCATACTATGGTAATTAGGTGAAGCTTGAATTAAGATCACATAATGATATCTTAGCGGGAGTATTCTTAAGTTGGTCAACAAGATCATACTCCTTTCCACTATGTAAAGGAAATCAAGGACTACTAGGCAACATAGGTTGAGGAAATGGTAGTGAAATGAGAGGGGTTTTTTGTTGCCTATTGTTCCTTGTGTTATGTGTATGAGTAATGATATTATAACCCAACTGTTGTGAAACATTATCATTATCAAGTTGCCTTGTAAAGTTCAAGATATCTCTTGGATTCAACGATTTCTTTTTAGGTGGTTCTAATATGAGCACAAGGTTGTTTTAAAATTGAGGTTGATGTGAGGGTGGGTAAAGGATAAGTTGAGGTGTGATTACGTTAATGTCTCTATGATTTTTTTGTCAAGACAAGACTTAGTGGATGAACCTTGTGAGATGAAATCCTCAAGGGCTTCATCTAACATATCAAAGTCATCACTACTAAAGGGCTTGAGGGATATGTTAACTTAGAAAAAAGAGATTTGACATGATCAAATAAATATGCTTTCTCCAAGAGTTTCATCAAGTTTTTGTTTTTTTTTAGGTTTTAGGTTTTTTTTTTCCTAATGGTTGCAAAAAGAAAACTAATCTATCTAATGATGCAATGATGTTGAAAATGAAAAAAAAGTACAAAAATATAACACTAACTTTAACTAAAATATGAAAGAAATTTTCTCCCACAATGCTGCAAAATGTAACTAAGTGATCAATAACTTGAATGCACAAATAAATTGTTTCAGAATTTTAATTTTTCAGATCTGGAAACAAAAATAGAAATGTAAACTAGAGACCAAAAAGCACTCATAATTTTTTTAAAAATTTCTATACAAGAACTCATTTTTCCCTAAGGTGAATGGGTCCTCGATTAGGGTTTTTCAAATTTGTTTTTTTCTGATTCTAAGTTTATCCTATACATTTTTTGTTTGTAACCTGTAACAAAAAGTTCTATAATAAATTTTTCTAGATTTATGTATTTAAATGCAAGTTAAAATAAGGTCAAATGATGAACTATGTGACAATTTTTATTATGCAATAGGAGTCTAAAATTTAATTTAGATGATTAAATGATAATATTTTTGTAAGTACTATGCAAAATAAGTTCAGATCTAATCCAATTTTTTTGATTTTTGATGATTTAAGTGATGCAAACATAGAAATTTAAATCTAAATGAAATGTTCACTAATGAAAAATTAAAAAACCCTAAATGTAATGTAACTAATGCAAATATAATGCAATCTAGTGCAAAACTCAGATCTAGGGTTGAAAGGAATGTTGGAAGAATCAAGAAGAAATCCTTATGTGTGTTAACATTGATGCCAACATTTGTTGGTGACAGTTTCTATCCATTTGGTAAACCGTGTTTCTATTATTTTGATCTAGTAATTTGGTTCAGAACTACTCACAGTGGAAGAAAAATCCATGAAATTTTAATATGTTGTAAAGAACTACTAATTGCATCTTTGGAAAAAAATTTAATGACTTTGGTTGCTTGAGATGGACAATATAAATGAAAGAAGTTTAGCTTATAGTATTCTACTCATTATTGGTAAGAAAAATTGGTAGGGATCTTCTTTTGGTCGACATAGTTAAGTGATGTACACTTTGTGGATGATTTGAAGAGGTCTTTATTAAGTCTGAGCTGACTTATGCCTTGCACATTTAGTTTTTGAGAAAAGAAGTTTTGAGTTGATCTGAAAAGTTACATTTGAATAGAGTATGTGTACATCTAATTAGGCTAACCTAATTTATGTATGGAGATGTAATAGCACATATATATAAAACATGGTTGTATTAAGTAGGTATGCATGAGTGTGTGTAATATGTGACATGTAATAAGCAATAATGTGCGACTATGATATTGTGTGAAGTTGTATATTTTGTTGTGAACTTGCAAACTAGTGTAGTATTTTGTACTCCAAAGCTTAATTGGAACTGAAATCAGTACATATAAGGTGTATTCCATCAATTCATCTTTTTGGCAGTGAGCCACACTTCCTTTTTTTAACTATTTTTTGGCTATGAGCCTTTCAAGGATAGTGTGTCATAGCAATGTGCGTTGTAATATCTTACGACTAGTAATAACATATTGTGAGCTAATCCTCATTATGGTTTTTCCCATTTTTGCATTTTCCACATAAAAATCCTTATGTTCATGTGTCATGTGATGTTATGATTCATTTTATGTTTGTGTTCACAGTTGCAGCTTGATATATTTTAACTATTAAATGGTTTAGTAGAATACTGATTCACCCCCTCTCGGTATTCTGGGTGTTCAACAATTGGTATCAAAGCTTGGTTCCTTCTAAAAATTTTAACTTAAGGAAGATCTTGAAGTTTGAACATATGGCTAAGAAAAAGTATCATGTTCCTCCAAAAGAGATCTCTGCAACTGAAGAACTCCATGTTGTTGATGATTTGGACAGAGTTGAAAATGAGAAAGAAACTCTGAGGAAAAAATTGAAAGAAGCAAAAAAATGTATCAAGAAAATGAGAGAACAAATCAAGAAATTCAAAGAAAGGCATAGGGAATTCAGTGATCAGTTGAAGAAAGAAAATGAAGACATCACCTGAATAAAGGTGCAAGTGGAAGAAAAGAAAAGAATTGAAGAATGTTAGAAATATGTTCAATCTAGAACAAGATTGATGAATGTACAAAGCTTGAAAAATAAGTGGTAAACCTAAGGTTTGACTTGGAGAAAGCAAGAGCCCATGAAGAAAAATTCAAAATAAGTACTATAATGCTTGATGAGTTGATTGCATTTCAAAAACCCTCTAAGGATAAAGGGTGTTTAGGACTTGAAGGAGGAAAAAGTTCAAAGGCTAATCAGACTCCTAGAAAATTTGACAATCAAGGAAAGACTCCAGGTAATAATAGAAAGATCAAGAACCAGAGAAGAAATATCGGAAGAACTCCCATCTAGCATACAAATGCAAAAGGATAACCATCTTTTAATGGTGTTTTTTTTTCATACAATAAATTTGGTCATAGGATAGTAGAATGTATAAGTAGAATGAATCAAAATGTTGGATTCTTTGTTGGATAATGTTTTGCTTGCAAGAAAATTGGACATATAGCTACTGAGTGTAGAACTCAAATAATGATGATGAATAGATTCAATACTAGTAGAATGATTCAATATTTTCAAGGCTATTTCTATACATGCTATGCTTTTGGACATAAAGCTAACTAGTGAAAATCAAGGATAAATACAAATCAATTTGGTCAAAGAAATGTTGTGTGCTACACTTGCAACAAACTAGAACATATTTAAAAATTCTACAAAAGTAAGAATGGGAAGAAACCTAATCGAGAACAAAGGAATAAACCTAAAGTGGATCCTACTAAAGTAAAAAAGGAAATGGAAAATATTTGGAAGAAAAAGGAAGAACTTGAGAATAAGGATGAATCAAATACATCTGTACCTATAGTTGGTATAGATACTTCCTCTAAAAACCAAATCCAATAGTGGATTTAGGGGGAGCAATTACAAAGAAATCTAATGAAACCACGATATAAGTAGTGTCAAGCAATGACACAAATATACTTGATGTAGAATGTCATACTAAAGATGTTGGAAAATATTTCGGTAGAAAGGGTGTAAATTTGGGGATTTACAGAGAGAATTAGGGTTTACACTATATTTCACAAAGTGTTTATCAACTTTTTGAAGTAGAATGCATTAAATGTGAAATTAGGGAAAATTAGTAAGACATAAAGTAAAAATTCAAGTTGAATTAAATCATTTTTACACATTCAAAAGGGAGAAAATTGAGTTGAAGCAAGTTGAAGATGATTCAGAGTACCTGACATCAAACCCTAGTTTTCGTTGAATCTTGGAAAATGTATTTACAATTATCTATACTCTATGGGTTTGAATTTGAAGCAATTTCCATATGCATATTCAATTAAATTAAGGAGAAATGGCCACTCCCACTGTTGTTGAGACATCTGAGAGACCCCGACCAAAATTAAGAATATTTTCCTGGAAGGTCTATGAAATGGACCCCATGGGCGTGTTTTCAAATATTTCGAGTAATCTCTTTCCCACTGAAGATACCAAAACCTATATTTATGTAAAATTGGAAGAATTTGACCATCAAGTGCTCAAGGATCAATGGTTGAAGGAGCTAATTGGAGATGATTCCTCCATGAAACCAGAATTTGAAAACCTTGTATGGATGAAGTAAGATGTATGGAATTTTTTCCCAGACTTTTGTGGTGATATGTTTACAAAGTTTGTAAGGATGGCACTTAGTAGAGTGCATGAAAAATTTGTATGGAAAATCATAGGTGGAGTAATTACCAAGGAAGTGATTAAAGCCATGAATGGTCTCTGTGACATTGGACATGTACCAATGCTAAAATCAGTAAAGAACAATGTAGTCATGAAACTAACTAGTGCTACATATGATGGAAGAGAATTGACTACAAAGCCCATTACAAACCTTGTTGTTAGATATGTTGCAATCATGGTTGGTCAAAAAATCTACTTTACCAATAGAGGCAACTTCGTGTCCACAATTGAAGTTTATACTACATATGACATGGTGATTAATGGAAAGGATTATGATCTATGTGAGTTGCTCTAACATCAACTTATGGATAACCTAAACTAGACTAAGACAAAGAAGTATGCTTTCAAGTTTTGAACTTTGGTAGTATGTTTGTTACTCTACTTTCTAAGAGAGCTACCTAGAAGTAAAAATATTATAGGGAACCACAACTGACTGGTGGCACATCAAATTTTTGAGCATCTACACAACCTTGGAATTAAAAGCATAGAATGATGCTCTAACTGCATTCTTCACAGTTTTCTAGAACAATATGTATCAAAGAGATAGAGCTCCAAGGAGGTTAGTAAATAAATATGCAAAGGATATAACCTTTTTGGTGTCTATTGATGAATGTATTATTGAGGTAGTAGAGCCTAGGAATTTGTGGATAGAGCCTCTAGGGTATGAGGTTGATGAAAAAATTGTTGAGGGATTGATTGAGATGTTGTTGAGCAGTCCTAAGGATCCCACTCTACCTCATCATGGTAATTATGAAGAGAAGTCTACCAAAGTGCACTTAGAACTTCAACACTTCAAAGGGTAAAAAGAGTAAATAAAAAGGTTGAGGAATTATTTTAAAGGAATTCACTGTCTAAGGATGGCATTTATAGGCTAAGGGAACTTATAGGAGAGAAAAGGACCAAATCAATTGAAGTTCCCTCCGAACCTAGGAGATCAAGAAGAGCACCCTCCTCCTCTTCCTCTATAGTACTTGCAACTTCCAATACTGCTACACCAATGAAAGGAAAGAAGGTAGAGCATAGTACTCATGTAGTTATTATAACCACATCCTCTGAACCTAGCACTAGATCCTCCAAGAAGAGAAATGTACCTCCTATTATACCATCTACTGCCCCTAGAAAAAGAGTAAAACAAAAGGCTAGAAGGAAAAGGAATTTGAGTGATGTGCAAAATGAGATAGATCTTGGATTGAAAGAAGAAATATAGTTGAAAAGGAATAGAAGGAGTAGTATCTCTGCCAGTAATGAAGAGGCTAAAACCCAAGAAAATGTTGATATCTCATCTGATGAAGAGATAGAAGATGAAATGGAAGGTTTCAAAATTCATGTACATGAGAAGAAAGGTGGATAAGGCACATAAAAACCTATGGAGAACATTCCTAGCTCTTCTCTACTAAGAGAACACTCTCCTTTGGAAATGAAAACCTTAGTTAATAATATGATAGAGTTTGAAGATTTACTAGCTACTCCTAAGTTGTTTGATGAATTTAATGAAGAGAATAAGAAAATAATTGTAGATGATTTCATTCAGTAGATGGTTATTTTTAATGAGACTATGGAATCTATAAGGAAGAAGGTGATTGATAATGTGTGGGAAGCATTAGTACATAGAATTCATGAGGCTATAAATGTTGAGAACAAAATAAAAAATGATGCCTTAAACAAATATGGATCCTCCTTATCTAAGGAAGATGTTGCTACCATGCCGAAAGAATGTTCCCATTTATTTAGAATTAAACAAAGAATCATTCTTTTGACAAATAGAAAGAAAGGAAATACCAAGAGGTTAAGCAAAGAAAATCATGATACAATAAGGGATTTGGAAAAGAATTGTGGGTTGAAAACTAGTTCTTCATCTCATACAGATCATGCATAGGAGCCAGCTATTGTCAAGGATATTAACACAAAAGTAAAGGAACATCCTATTTTGAATAAGGTTAGTCATGACCATGTAGTCTTGGGGATGTTTGACCCTCTGAAAGATACAAAGGAAACAACTGGTAAACACATTAGAGAACAACAAAAAAGTGACTCTGGTAACAATTCAAAAGAGCACAATGAGGATACCAGAAGTAGGGAAGAAGAAGATAGGAATAAAAATGAAGGAAATAAAGAGAGAAATGATTGTAGAGATGATGAATTCAAAAAGGAAGAAGAAAATAAAGATAAATCCTCAAGAAAATCCTCCAAAGAGGAAGACAAGGAAGAAAAAGAAGAAAAAGAAAAGAAAGAAGAGAATAAAGAAGATACAAAAGTTGGAAGAAGTGAAGAACCTTCAAAGATCACTGAGTCATTCAATCCATCCAAAGAATCATCTAGAAGCGCCCTTAAGAGTCTATTGATAAGGAAAACAAGGATTGATCTTGTGCTACCACCATAGCTAATTCAACTTCCATCACATCCGGGCTATGTGGATTTGAGTAAGACTTCACCGATTGAGAAAACAAAGATTTTTGACACTTCTCTTAACTCTAGCACACAAGAAATGGTTAAAAATTATCATAGTGGAATTGAATTAGTAAATGATGCAATCAAGGTTTTACAAGAGACATTTCCCAGTGCTACAATTGATGACTCCTTAGCCCCTATTGAGAACCTGGATCTTCTAGTTGATTCAATCAAATAATACAATTCTAGCCTTAAGAAGTAGACTGAGAAAGAGGTAGAATCAAGATTTTTGGAGAAAAAGGCTACTTGTACTACAGGACAAATGTCCAATCGCACACAGTAGAGTGATGCAAAGTCTAAAAGAGGTAAAGGATTGTGATGAGGAAGCCATATACTATTTGTATATTGCATGTAATGGCCTTATTCCACTCGAGGCATTACAGATATAATGGACTCAATAGAGTATCAACTTAAAAATGCCTTTGAAACCTACAAAATCATTGATGGTAGAAATTATACTGCTTGGACTTCTATTGCAGATTTGCAGAGCACATTTTCACCTTATAGAGGCAGAAAGAAGATGCTATTAGGTTGTTTGATCAGCTTGTAGATCTGATTATGTCTAGACACATTCTAGTATCATATGCCCTGGTGGATGTAGATAAACTTAACAAGATGGAACTCAATCCATCCACTCTAGAAGAAGGAGAAGAATGCTTAGTTGAACTGGAATTACTAACAAAGCTCTTGTCAGATAAAACAAGATCTAGGATGAAGGAAAATCGGCTTGGGAAGCTATCCTCAAGGAGCTACAAGGTGCCTCTAGTTAAATTTTTTCTACATTCATTTTGTTTGTTCTTGATTTCATCATCAAGACGCCCTTTTTCCTTAATGTCAAAGGGGGAGAAGATAGGGTTATGGGAGAAGATACTATTGTGTAGAAAATTTTGGTTTTTGGAGAAGTTCTATTTAGTCTATATAGTTGAAATGAGAGTGAAGACAATTTTTGAGATCCATCTTTGGAACATGTTGCAATCAATGAAAAAGGGGGGGATTTTTGGAAGAATGAAGAAGAAGTCCTCTGGTGTGTTGTCATTGATGCCAACATCTTTTGGTGACAGTTTTTATCCATCTGGTAAACTGTGTTTCTATTATTTTGATCTGGTAATTTGGTCCAGAATTGCTCAAGTGGAAGACCGCTCCATGAAATTTTAATATGTTTTAAAAGACTACTAGTTGCATCTTTGTACAAGTTTTTAGTGACTTTGGTTTCATGATATGAAAGATATAAATGATAGAAGTTTGGCTTACAGTATTCTACTCAGTATTGGTAAGAAAATTTGGTATAGATCTTCTTTTGGCCGACATAGTTAAGTGGTATACACTTCATGGATGATTTGAAGAGGTCTTTATTAAGTCTAAGCTGACTTATTCCTTGCATGTTTGGTTTTGGAGAAAAGAAGTTTTGGGTTGAGCCGACAAGTTACATTTGAATTAAGTCTATGTACATCTAATTAGGCTGACCTAATTGATGTATGAAGATGTAATAGTGCATATCTATAAAACATTTTTGTCTTGAGTAGGTATGCATGAGTTTGTGTAATATATGACATGTAATAAGCAGTAAAGTGTGACTATGATATTGTGTGAAGTTGTATGTTTTTGTTGTGAGCGTACAAATTGGTGTAGGATTTTGTACTCCATAGCTTAATTGGAACTGAACTCAACACACAGAAGGTGTATTCCATTAGTTCATCTTTTTGGAAATGAGCCACACTTCTTTCTATAACTATTTTCATGTTGTGATCCTTTCAAGGACAGTGTGTCCCTGTAGTGTGCCTTGTAATATCTTATGACCGGTTATAACATATTGTGAGTTAATCCTCACCTTAGTTTTTCCCATTTTTGGGTTTTCCATGTAAAAATCCTATTGTTCATGTGTCATGTGATGTTATGATTCCTTTCATGTTTTTTTTTTATAGTTGCAGCTAGATATATTTTAATTATTGAACAGTTAGCAGTTAAATGGTTTAGAAAAATACTAATTCACCCCCCTCTCAGTATTCTGGGTGTTCAACAAGGACTCCAATTTTTAGAATTTTGTTGTACAAGGTCAGGTACACCAAAATGAAATGAAGAAAAATAGGGAGCTTGTAGGGTTTCCCAAAAATGGAAAAGTGGATCCAAAAAGGGAAAAGGTGTCCTACTTCCCTAATTTCATTAGGAAATGAGATCCAAACAATGAAATGACTATAAACCCTTAGGTGAATCAAGTCAAAGTGTGAATCTATAAATTTCCCTTTTTTGCAAGGACGAGGGTCTAGGTCAAACAACACTTTGGGGAGAAAGATTAAAAATAGAAAATCAACTCCAAAATTCAATATACAACTTGTATCTAATATATTATGAATTAAATTGAAGGAACCAACAAAGTTTCTAGAAAATATGAGAGGATTAAATGTTGTGCACCTTTCACAAGTTGTTTTAATGAGTTGAACAGGGACTGATTCGCCCTTGGGCGAATGGGTCCTAGAAGACTTTTCTGGAAAACTCTAAATCTGAGATTGAAGTCTAAGACCTGCAATTCTTCCTTATAGCTTCATACCTCAGCTACCAAATTCTGATCTATGCAAAATTTGTAAAAAAAATGGTTGTTTTTTGGTGGATAGGGGTTTTCCTCGGTCAAACCTCAAGTTTGGTAATTAAACCTTGATGAAAAACACAGATATGAAACATGGAATGTGTGTGCAATCCTAACCTTAAGTGTTTCTAATATTAAGAAACAAATGATGCAAATAAAACCTATTCAAGTGTGTTAGAATAGGATCCCTAAATGAACATGAAAAATTATGAAGACCTACTTTGGGAGATCTTAAATCACCCTAATAAGTCACAAATCTGATTATACCTTCCTTTAGGTTGAAATTAGAAAGATAATAGAATTTAGAATCACTTAGAAAACAAGTCATTAAGCTTGGTTGAATGTCTTATGCATCTCCCAAAACCTAGAATCCATCATGATCGTCTATAGGCATCTATCATCAATCCTTTGGAAATGCTTGATCTTGATATCAAAATGAGCTTGAAGACTTACAAAAGCAACTCAAATGCTGCTCCAAGACTTCACTTCTGAATGTTTGATTAACTTCTCCTTGCTCTTGAATATGAATGTGTGATCTCATGTGAATTTTCCTTCCTTGTGATGCAAGAGCATCCAGCAGTGTAGGGAAATCTTGTATCACTCAAAAAAAAAAAAATCTTAATTTATTTAGTTGTTTTGAGTTCCGTGATGACACTTAAGGGATGTAAGACAATCAAGAGTCAAAAATAGTGAAAAATGATCACTTACTATTTTTAGTAAGTTGGCCTAAACGGGATCGTATGGACCTTAAAATTTACCCCAAGGAGCCAAACTGAAAAAAAAATTTGATCGCAAAAGAATTGTCTCAATACCCTACACATTTTGGGAGATAATTAAGTTTTTGTCTTGGAAAATTTCTCCAATGCATCTCCAAATTTAGATATGAATACTTTAGAGGCCTTGAAATAGCTCGAAATGTTGATGAACCAACCTATGGTGGTTTGTGTGTTGTAGATCTCTTCAAGAACTTTCCAATGATATGCAATAATTTAGCAAATTGTACACTCGAATCAAAAGTTATGCCCCCACAAAGTTGCCCCTCTAAAAAGTGAATTTCATTAAAATTTCTTCCTAGGCCAAAAATCAAATGGCGGGAATTTTGGCACCAAAAAAAATGGAAAGTTGAATGTTCTAGAATATTTTAGGGTGGTTATTGGGGTAAAATAAGAAGTGTTAAGTGGGGGGTTGTACGGTGGCTCTGAATAATTTTTTTTATTTGAGAGTTGATTTTGGTGTAATGAATCAATCCCATGAGGCTATAGCATGTAATTTTTGAATCTATACTTTCATTTTCTAAAAATAATTGAAAGTGAGTCTTTCTTTTTTGTCTCACATCTTCCATGTTGGTATCTATTGTTGTGATTTGTGTGGGTTTTAGGCAGTGTGCCCTCATCAAGTGGTATCAGAGCCAAGTTTTCCTAAGCATGTAATAGAGCATTGAATGTGAGGCAATTGCAATAAGACCTGTGAGTGTGGGTTGAGTTCAAGATCCTTCCAAGACTTTCCCAGCATGGCAGAGGTAGAGGCCAAGGTGGTGGACGAAGAAATCCATCTAGAAAAGAAATCGGAGCCCTTAGAAGGTAATTAGAAACCTTGTAGCAAGAGGTTCAAAGAAGAGATGTACAACAAGAAAGAGATGACAGTAAAGATGAAATGGAAGAGGAAGAGTAGAATCCAATGGATCCTAGAGAAATACGATTGTTGCGAGTGATATCAAGCATTGGGAAGAGAACTAAAATGGAGGTTTCAACTTTTAGCAGAAGTCTAAACCATGAAGAATTGATTGATTGGTTCAATGACATGGAGGAATTTTTTGAGTGTCAGGAGATTGAAGATCCTCACAGAGTGATATTTGCAAAGAAAAAATTCAAAGTTCATGCCTGTATATGGTGGAAAGAGGTCCAGTTAGAACAAGGAAGAAAAGGGAAAGATAAAATTTCCAGATGGGATAGAATGGTGTCAAAATTGAAGAAACAATTTATTCCAGTCGATTAAGAATTGGAACTACTCAAGAAGATGTAGAGCATGAGGCAAGGGACAAGGATGGTGAAAGAATATATAGAGGAATTTCACAAAGTACTGATTCAAACAAGACATTCTGAGGTGAATAAAGAGAAAGTTGTTTTTGTATTAATGGGTTGAACCCAAGCATATAGGAAAAATTTTCACTAGCAGGAATGAACACCATTGAGGACACTTATTAGTTTTCTCTAAAGGTTGAAGAATGACTGAACAAGAGGTTTGAGAATAAATAACGAGGTGGAGGTCATGGAGGAAAGACCGAAGTACAGTCATAAGGAGATCAAAAGAAGGGTGAAGGATCCAGTAGTAGCCATAACCAGAAAGGAGATAACACCTACCATCCTCGTGATCAAAATAATGGAGACCAAATAGGAAGAGGAAGATCTAGATGAGGATTGAGAAGAGGAGGCTTTCATGGAACCTGCTTCTAGTGCGGAGAAGAAGGAAATCGAGCCTATGAGTGTCCTCAACATCAAGGAAGAAAAAATACAAGACTTGAGGGTAATGCACAAGTTACACATGTAGATGAATATGTTGAGTCTTCACATTATGAGGATGCATAAATAGGAGAGGTTCTTGTTACTAGAAGAGCCTTGCTAAATGAGGAGAAGGAACCAACTCAAAGGAAGAACTTTTTTTGCACTAGATGTAAGTGTGAAGGTAAAGTTTACAATGTTAATGTAGGAGCATCCCAAGTTTCAAGCAATCTTGCATCAACCAAAAATATTTGCTTTTATTTTTTCTTGCATTTCAGTAGTTATCTATTTGGACCCAGTCTCAATATTTCATACTACATTGTACCGCATTATAACATTAGATCTCGCAGAGTAGGATATATGATCTTCATGGAAACATCTACATCATATCCAAAATTAAAGTGTTTTGGAGATTCCAATACGAAGTTATCACTAACAGAATATCAATTGTATTTGGACAGAGCATTCACCGACCAGTCTTGGCTTTTCAAGTGTGCAGACCTATCCCATGACTTGTGAAGCTCGGGAAACCATTTCTTAAGGATGCATATTCATCAAGGAACCTTCATTCTGATCCACATCGTGTTTGTCCAAGGATCAAAAGAGAATCATATGTTTTGGCCGACCTTTCACACATTTCATCAACTTTAGGGTTTGAGACCTCTTGAGGCCAACGCAGACCTTTTCTAGAGCTGGTAATTGATATATATATATAGGCATCATG
Organism: Sequoia sempervirens; assembly: GCA_007258455.2. Lineage (NCBI taxonomy): Eukaryota > Viridiplantae > Streptophyta > Pinopsida > Cupressales > Cupressaceae > Sequoia > Sequoia sempervirens. The sequence goes on along the minus strand of VDFB02000008.1, from coordinate 105,355,104 downwards.
TAGTTGCATTAGATTCAATCAAGTAGAAGGATAATAGTGATAGATAAGGGATTCCACCCACATTGTATTTTTTGGCTTTAACGCCATATCTTTTTGTAATATGTATTTTGAAAGGCAAGGCATGTTGCCAGTGAATAATTGATCATTCTCTATATTTCCATGTGTGATTGTTATTTTGATTCATTTATTTTTCATTATGTTTACTCTTTCTGCAAGGTTGGATAGTCCTATTCCCAGACCCTCCATCCTTGACTGCACCAAGTGGTATCAAACTGAGTTTGCGAACTTTGGGAGAGCGAAGGTGGACAAACTGCTGACTTGAGGAAGTTGCACCAAAGTGAGTTTGTGAAGTTAAGCAACGAATTCCATTAGATCTTTGTGTGGAAAAATCATTGATTTGAGGCAGCCTATTGGTGTTTGTCAATAGATCATTGATTGTGAGGAAGTTGCGACCCTGTAGCTAGATCGCCGACTTGAGGCATTCGCACTAGATCCTAGGAAGAGATGTCGCTGAGGAGAATTCACACTATTGTTAATTTTGTTGGAAATATGGATGAGATGATGGAAATGATGCGAACAATGAAAGTGAAATTGGATGTTGTTGAGGAAGACAAAAGAAAGGGTTTAAACCCTAGACCTAATGATGAAAGTGATGATGATGGAGTTCAAATTGCAGTTCAAGCTCAAGAAATCTCTGAAGAGGAAGAATTAGATCAGATGAAGATGTTGAAGGCAATTTCAAAAATAGGAAAGCGACCTAGAATAGAAATTTCAAACTATACCGGTAACCTAAATCTAGAGCATTTGATTGATAGGATAAATGACATTGAAAAACAATTTGAATATGAAGAAATTGAAGATCTTGAGAGTTAGATTTGAAAAGACTAAGCTGAAAGGACATGCTACAATATGGTGGAAGGAATTTCAATTGGAGAGAAATAGAAAAGGAAAATAAAATATTGTGAAATAGGATAGAATGGTGACAAAATTAAAGAACCAGTTTATAACTACAGACTATGAGTTGGAGCTGTTGAAGAGATTGCAAAACTTGAGATAGAAGGAAAAAAATGTGAAGGAATATATTGAGGAATTTCATAAGATAATTATTACAACTAGACATAGTGAAGCAAGCAAGGAGAAAGTGGCAAGATATATCAATGGGTTGAGGATGAACATTTAGGAAGAGTTGAGTCTGGTAAGGATGAATTCAGTAGAGGAAGCATATCATTTTGCATTGAAGGTGGAGGAAAAGCTAAAAAAATAAATGAGCGGAGGCAAAGAGGAAGAGGAAGTAAATTTCAGAGAGGAAGGTCACATTCTGGAGGAGAAAGACCGCATGTGGAGCAAAGCAAGGACAAGGATTCATACCGCAAGGAAGAAAGGTATACCAATTCATACCAGAAGGGAAGAGATGAAAAAAATTCTTATCGCCACAATAGAGGAGGTTACAATTCTTACCGCAATGATGGATACCAGAGAGATGAGAAAGGATATGACAAGAGAACTTTCAGAGGAACCTGTTTTGAGTGCGGAGGTGAATATAGAGAATTTAAGTGTTGCTAAGAATGTAAGAAGAATGAAAATCATGCAAGAACTAGATATGTGTAGGAAGAACCAGTGAAATCACCAAGTTCTAGAGGAAGTCCTGAGAAGGGAGAATCACTATTCATGAGGAGAGAACTGTTCCAGGAGAAAGAAGTACCTAAGGAAGCACCGTAGAGGAAAATTTTGTCCCGGACTAGATGCAAAGCAGGAGGTAAGTGTTGCAAATTTATCATTGATAGTGGTAGCACAGATAACCTAGTTTCTGAGGAAATGGTCACAAAATTGAATTTGGAAAGGAGAAAGCACCCAAAACCTTATAGAATAGCCTGGATTCAAGATGAGCACAAGATACTAGTGAGTGAGCAATGTCTAGTGAAATTCAAAACAGGATCATATCATGATGAAGTGTTGTGTGATATCATGTCGATGGATGTATGTCATATGTTGTTGGATAGATGTTCACAGTATGATAAGAAATCTATACATGATGGGAGAAAGAATACCTATACCATAACGTCCAATGGAAATAGAATCACCTTGACACATTTGGAAGATGAACCTAAAAGTGAAGTATGTGGTATAGCTAGAATAAATTTGGTAGATGGAAGGGAATTTTTGGATGGATTGAGACATGAGAACATGTGTTTTGCTTTGATTCCAAGAAGTGTGGAGCCATAGATGTAGAGAGAGTCACAAGGGAAGAAGGATCACCAGAGAAGGAAGTTATTGAACTGATCACAGAGTACAAAGATCTTGTATCAAAAAATTACCTAATGGATTACCACCAATCTGGAGTATCAATCATCATATAGATCTTATTCTTGGAGCCAATTTTCCAAAAAAAGTTGCACACTGAATGACACTAGGAGAGAATGTGGAGCTAAACAAACATATACGGGAACTGTTGAAGAAGGGATTGATAAGAGAAAGTATGAGCCCATGTGTGGTACTAGTTGTACTTGCACCTAAGAAAGATGGAGAATGCAACATGTGTACAGATTTAAGAGCTATCAATAAGATCATAGTGAAGTATAGATTCCCATTTCCTAGGATGGATGACACCATGGACAGTCTGAGTGGAACAAAGTATTTCACCAAGATAGATCTAAAGAGTGGATGCCATCAGATTAGGATTAGAGAAGGAGATTAATGGAAGACTGTTTTCAAGAAAAATGAGGAATTGTATGAGTGGTTGGTCATGCCATTTGGACTAACTAATGCACCTCATACATTTATGAGGTTGATGAATGAAGTTTTGAAGAAATTCTTGGGTAATTTTGTTATTGTTTATCTCAATGATATTTTTATTTTTAGTAAGACTAAGGAAGAACATTTGGAGCACATTAGACAGGTATTTCAAAGGCTGAGAGAAGAGAAGTTGTTGATAAACATCAAGAAGTGTAGTTCCATGAAGGAAGAACTAGTATTTAGGATTTTTGATATGTGTGGAAGGATTAAAGATGGAACCTGAGAAGGTTAGAGCAATAGTTGAATGGCCTACACCTGTGAATGTTGGAGAGGTAAGATCATTTCATGGGCCAGCAACTTTTTACTGAAAGTTCATCAGAATTTTTAGTGGCATTTGCACACCTATGAAAAAAACAATGAGGGGTGACTGAAAGGAATTCAAGTGGACATCTAGAGCACAAAGGAGTTTTGAGTTGTTGAAGCAAAAGGTGATAGAACAACCTATGTTGGCATTACTGGACTTGATAAGGTATTCCAAGTAGATTGTGATGCTAGTGGAAGTGCAATAGGAGTTGTGTTAAGTCAAGAGGGGAGACTTATAGCTTACTTCAGTGAGAAATTGAATGATGCTAGGAGAAGATATTCAGTTTATGATCAAGAATTATGTACAATTGTACAAGCTTTGAAGAAGTGGAGACATTACTTTTTTCCTAAGGAATTTGTGTTGTACATAGATCATCAAGCTTTACAATATTTGAATAGTCAAGGGAAGTTGAACCAGAGACATATGAGATGGGTAGAATTCTTGCAAAGTTACACATTTGTATTGAAGCACCGGAGTGGAAAGTCAAACAAGGTTACAAATGCATTGAGCAGGAGAAGGAGTTTGTTGATGGAGATAAGAACTGAAGTATTGGATTTTGAAGAACTAAAGCATATGTTTGGGGATGACATTTATTTTGTGGAGGCATGGAAGGCTTGCAAGGAACTTGTGGAGACAGATAGAAGCAAATGGTTGGATTACTTCATTTAGGAAGGTATGTTGTTCAAGAAAAAATAGTTATGTATTCTTAGAAATTTAATGAGAGAGAATTTGATCAAGGAAAAGCATTGAGGATTATTAGGACATTTTGGAATTGATCAGGCTATAGCATTGGTGAGTGAGAACTATTTTTGGCCACAATTGTATAAGGATGTCAAGAATTATGTTCAAAGTTGTAGGATTTGTCAAGTTGCAAAAGGAAACAGTCAGAACACTAGGAAGTATACACCATTGATAGTACCGAAGAGACATTGGGAAGAAATTAGCATGGATTTTGTATTGGGTTTACCTAAGATGGCGCATTTCATACCTTGTAAGAAGACTAGTGATGCAATACATGTTTCAGACCTATTTTTTGAGGAGATTGTGAGATTACATGGACTACCAAAGAGCATAGTATTAGACAGGGACACTAAGTTTGTTGGATAATTTTGGAAAACATTGTGGAAGAAGATGAAGAAATATTTGAAGTATAGTTCAACATTTCACCCACAGATGGATGGAATAATAGAAGTGGTAAATAGGATTTTGGGGAAATTATTGATATGTTTGACTGAAGGCAAAACAAGAAATTGGAATTTGATACTACCGCAAGTAGAATTTGCATACAACAATTTAGTAAACCAGAGCATAGGGAAGACACTATTTGAAATTGTGACAGGACAACAACCTAGAGGAGTAACACAATTAAGGGATATCAGTATGGAGAATAAGAGGAGTTCAGAGGAAGAAGAATTTGTAGGATTCATGGAAACAATGCATGCACAAGTCAAGGAGTATTTGGATAGTAGTAGAAGATGAACAATACCTACAAGGAGATAGTAGTAGGTGAGGAAGTAATGGTATATCTAAGAAAATAAATATTTTCTATCGAGACATATAATAAGTTGAAGATGAAGAAGTTTGGACCTTGTAAGATCATCAGGAAGTTTGATTTTGGAAATGCATATGAAGTGGAACTACCGAAGGAGTCTGGCATATCAACTATATTCAACATTACATACCTATACCAGTATCATGAAGGAGAGTCACCAGAGGACATAGAATTTGGTTTTCAAGACCAGATAGCACATCATCCAAAGGAAATTGAGGAAATTTTAGACAACAAAGTTGGACGCAGTACCAGAGGAAGGATATACAAAGAATATCTAGTCAGATGGAAAGGAAGATCGGAGGAAGATTCATCATGGATTTCTCAGGCTGAGGTGGACCGCATTGGTTTTCCTCTAGCCCCGAGAGAGTGAGAGGATTACTTTTCTTCAACCTCGAGTGTCTGATGTAGGAGCATCCTAGGTTTCAAGCAATCTTGTATCAACCAAAAATATTTGCATTCATATTTTCTTTCATTTCAGTAGTTTGGACCCAGTCTCAGTATTTCATACTACATTATACCACATTATAACATTAGCACTTGTGAAGTAGGATATATGATCTTCATGGAAACATCTACAACATATCCAAAATTCAAGTGTTTTGGAGATTCCAGTATGAAGTTATAGCTAACATGATATTAGTTGTATTTGGACAGAGCATTCACTGACCAGTCTTGGCTTTTCAAGTGTGTGGACCTATCCCATGACTTGTGGAGCTTAGGAAACCATTTCTTAAGGATGCACATTCATTGAAGAACCTTCGTTCTGATCCGCATCATGTTTTTCCAAGGATCGAAAGAGAATCATATGTTTTGGTTGACCTTTCACACATTTCATCAACTTCGGGGTTTGAGACCTCTTGAGGCCGATGCAAACCTTTTTTGGAGCTGGGAATTGATATATATAGGCATCATGTAGTTGCATTAGAGTCATTCAAGTAGAAGGATAATAGTGATAGATAAGGGCTTTGACCCACATTGTATTTTTGGGATTTAACGCCATATCTTTATGTAATATGTAAGCCAAAAGCTAGGGAATGTTTCCAATGAATAATTGATCATACTCTATATTTCCATGTGTGATTGTTATTTTTATTCATTGAGTTTCCATTTTTTTTACTCTTGCTGCAAGGCTGGACAGTCCTATTCCCAAACCCTCCATCCTTGAATGCACCAAATGTTATTATTGATGGAGGTAGTACTGATAGCCTTGTTTCAAAAGAAATGGTTAGTAAGTTGTGGTTGGAGAGAAGGCATCTGAACCCATACTAGATTGCTTGGTTGCAGAAGGACCATAAATCCTTGGTAAATGAACAATGTCTGGTAAAGTTCAAGATTGGAAATTACCATGATGAGGTATTATGTGATATTATTCCTATGGATGTTTTCCATATGTTGTTAGGTAGACCATGGAAGTTTGATCGGCGAGTAGTATATGATGGAGATTCCAAAACCTACTCTTTGACAAAGGATGGTGTTCATAATAAGTTGAATCCCTTGAAAGAGGCAACGAAAAAGGTATGCAATAATACAAGAATTTATTTGGTTGATGGAAGAAAGTTCCTAGAAAGTATGAGGCATGAGCATACGTGTTTTGCATTGATCCCTAGAATTGATAAAGAAGATACTATTGAGGTAACTATAGAGGTTTCATATTTGTTGAATGAGTTTCAAGCTATTATTTCTAATAATGTACCTTAAGGTTTTCCTCTAGTAAGAAAGATTAGTCATCAGATGGAATTGATTCTTGGAGCCAGTTTTTTTAATAAGGTAGATCATCAGATGACTCCAGTAGAGAGTGAAGAGTTGAACAAACAAGTGCAAGAGTTGTTGCAGAAGGGATTGATCAGAGAATTTTTTTTCCATGTGTAGTACCTACAGTACTAGCACCAAATAAGGATGGGGAATGACCGATGTGTATAGATTCTAGAGCCATCAACAAGATCACCATCAAGTATAGATTTCCCTTTCTGAGAATGGATGACATTATGGATTGCTTAAGTGGAGCTGAGTACTTCACAAAGATAGATTTCAAGAGTGGATATCACCATATCCAAATTAGAGAAGGAGATGAATGGAAGACAACCTTTAAAACCAAGGAGGGATTTTATGAGTGGTTAGTCATTCATTTTGGGCTAACCAATTCACCAAGCACATTTATGAAGCTTATGAATGAGGTATTGAAATAATTTTTAGGAATTTTTTTTATTGTTTATTTGGATGGTATTTTTATTTTCAGTAAGACATTAGAGGAGCACTTGATGCATATATGAAGAGTTTTTGAGAAGCTAAGGGAGGATAATTTGTTATTAATTTGAAGAAATGTAGTTTTATGAAGAGGGAGTTGGTGTATTTGGGATTTTTTTCTCAACAGAGGGTCTTAAAATGGATCCAAAGAAGATGAGAGCTATCATTGAATGGCCTACCCTGAGGAATGTTACAGAGGTGAGATCATTTCATGGTCTAGCAAGTTTTTAGAAAAAAAATATTAACAATTTTAGTAGTATTTGTGTACCTCTAACTAAAGAAATGAGAGGCGATAGAAAAGAGTTTAAGTGGACTACAGGAGCAGCCGAAAGTTTTGATATGTTGAAGAAGAAAGTTACAGAGCAACCTATTTTGGCAGTTCCAGATTTCAATAAGGTCTTTCAAGTAGATTGTGATGCTAGTGGCACTACCATAGGAGTTGTTTTGGGTCAAGAAGGTAAGCTTGTTGCCTATTTTAGTGAGAAGTTGAATGATGCTAAGAAGAAATATTATGTATATGATCAAGATTTTTATGCTATAGTTCTGTCTTTGAAGAAATGGAGACACTATTTGTTTCCAAAATAATTTGTTTTATTTATTGATCACATGCTTTGCAATATCTCAATAGTCAAGAAAAGTTAAATCAAATGAACTTAAAATGGGTTGAGTTTTTGTAGAGTTATAACTTTTTTTTGAAGCACATGATTGGAAGGTTAAACAAAGTTGAATATGCCTTGAATAGAAGGAAAAATTTGTTGATAGAGATGAATATAGAGGTTGTTGGGTTCAACAAACTCAAGTGTTTGTATCCTAAAGATCCATACTTTGCAGAAGCTTGGAAGGCTTGTTTGGAACCTGCTAAATTGGATAGGACAAGATGGTTGGATTTCTTAATCCAATATGTGATATTTTTTAGAGGAAGCCAATTATTCGTTCCTTGAAATCCAAAATGTGACTTTTTTTAGAGGAAGCCAATTATGCATTCCAAGGAGTTTTATGAGAGAATCTAATCAAGGAGAAGCATAGTGGAGGATTGGTTGGACATTTCGGTAGAGATAACACCATTGCTCTTGTTAGTGAGATTTATTATTGGCCATAGTTACAACAAGATGTGAATAATTTTGTACAAAGTTACAAAGTATGTCAATGGAAAAAGGAACAAGCTAGAATGTTGGATTGTATTAGCCATTACCTATACCTGAGAGGCCATGGGAGGATATTAGCATGGATTTTATTCTTGGCTTGCTAAGGACATAGAGAGGGAATGATTCCATATTTGTGGTGGTGGATAGATTTTCAAAGATGGCACATTTCATTCCATGTCATAAGACCAGTGATGTTGTTCATGTTGTAGAAGTTTTTTTCAAAGAGGTCATGAGACTACATGGTCTACCAAAGAGTATAGTTTCAGATGGAGATACCAAATTTTTTAGTTATTTCTGGAGGAAATTATGGAAGAATTTGAAATATTTGAAGTTCATTTCTACACACCATCCATAGACTGATGGACAAACAGAGGTGGTGAATAGGAGTTTGGGTAACTTGTTGAGATGCTTAGTAGGAGACAAGCCCAAGGGATGGGATTGGATTATACCACAAGATGAATTTTCTTACAACAATTCTATCAATACGATAACTAGAAAATCACCATTCAAAATTGTGTATGGGAGTATTCCAAGAACTACTTCTGAACTGAGAAAGATGGATAAGGGGAAGAAGAGTAGTGTTGAGGCTAAAGATTTTGTTGAACACCTGAAGAATTTGCATGAAGAAGTGAAGAAACATATCAATAAGATGAACTCACAATATAAGGCCAAGGTAGATCAGAAAATGAGTCATAAGGAGTTCCAAGTAGGAGATGAATTCATGGTTCATTTGTGAAGGGAGAGGTTTCTAGTTGGTACATACAAAAAGTTAAAAGGAAAAGCATATGAGGTAGAGTTGCCTAATGAAATTCATATTTCACCTGTGTTTAACATTTGAAATTTAATAGAATATCATGAAGGGGGAATTAATGAAGAAACAATACAAGCACAATGGAATATTCCAGCACCTACTTCAGAAAAGGAGGAGATAGAAGAAATTTTGGATAGTTGTGTGGGTAGAAGCACAAGACAATAGGCAATATGTAAAGTATTTGGTGAAGTGGAGAGGAAGACCTATTGAAATTCATCGTGGTTGTTTTAGGCTAAGGTTAACTATCTTGGTTTTCCTCTAACTCTTGAGAAATGATGGGGTCACTTTTCAAATTACCCTAGGCGTCTGATGTAGGAGCATCCAATGGTGTAGGGAAATCTTGCATCACCCAAAAAATATGTTTCTCCTTAATTTATTTAGTTTTTTTGAGTTCCATGATGGCACTTAAGGGATGTAAGAAAGTTAGGATTCAAAAATAGTGAAAAACAGTCACTTACTATTTTTAGTAAGTCAACCTAAATGGGCTCGTATGGACCTAAAAATTTACCCCAAGGAGGAAAATTGAAAACCATTCTGATCATTTAAGAATCGTCTCAATACCCTGCACAGTTTGGGAGATATTAAAGTTTCCATCTTAGAAAATTTCTCCAATGCAGCTTCAAATTTAGATATGAAGACTTTAGAGGCCCCAAAACAACTTGAAATGTTAGTGAACTGACCTACAGTGGGTTTGTGCATTGTAGATCTCTTTGAGAGCTTTCCAACTATATGCACTAATAGTAAATTGAACACCTAGATCAAAAGTTATGGCCCCATGAAGTTGCCCCTCTCAAAAGTGAATTTCATTAAAATTTCTTCCTAGGCCAGAAATCAAATGGTGGGACTTTTGGCACCAAAACAAAAGGGAAAGTTGAATGTTCTAGAACATTCTAGGGTGGTTATTGGGGTAAAATGAAAAGGGTTAAGTGGGGAATTATACGGTGGCTCCAAGTGTAGATTGTGGCTCTGAATAATATATTTTGTTTTGATAGTTGATTTTGGTGTAATGAATCAAGCCCATGGGGTTGTAGCATGTAGGTTTTGAATTTATAATTTCATTTTCTAAAAATAATTGAAAGTGAGTCTTTCTTTTCTGTCTCGCATCTTCTGTGTTGGTATCTATTGTTGTGATTTGTGTGGGTTTCGAGTGGTGTGCCCTCATCACCTTGTCTAGTGTAAAATGAATGTGAGACTTAGTTTTATAGGCTTCCTTTCTAATTTCCCAATTATTAGATCCTGAAAGCCGACATATGAAATTTGAATTTGAGAGCTTGAAATTCTACCACAAACATATCCAAAGTTGAGTTTAAGGCACTTAATGAGGGCCCATTCACCCATGGGAAAATGGGTCTTGACCTAAAACTTCCAAACTTCACAAATATTGAGGCATTAATTTAATTCATAACATTTATTCAATGGGGGTTGTGGTGTCAGGAATTAACTAAAATTAAGTAAAATAGGCCTTTGGATACATAATAAGGGGTATTAGGGGCCTATTAATGAGGTTTTTAAAATGCATTAATGAAAAGGTCACCAAAATAGGTCCAAATAAGTGTGAATTGTGCTTTCCCCTAGAAAGGGGTACAATTTTCTACACTACAAAGGTATATAGGGATAGGCTAGATAGAGATAAGTAGAGAGCGAAGGTTAGTGGAAGAGAGAGAGAGAGAGAG